>CM059036.1:3007500-3220000 GCA_030279155.1 Forsythia viridissima
CCTGAAGCTTGTATGGCCAACACTAATTGATGTATAAGCAATCATGCAAAAAGAAAACATGCCTTGTTAAGTATTTCAGAACACTGGACTTACCAAAACTTTAATTGCAACTAACCAGGCCCGAGAACATGTAATTTGTAAATTTTGTACATAACACTTTCAAATAATTTTCGAATACCAAAAAGTTAGTTTTCTGACTTATAGATAATTAGAAAGTGTCCAGCTAACAAAACCAGAAAACGACCACTTATTACTAAATTAAATAAAACTATGCAATGCACGTGTTTATTTGATAACTGATAACTGATAAATGGAGGATAAGTAGGGCGATGGCTGCAGGGAAGGTCTGTAAAAAGCAGCATGCAAAGGTCAAATTAACATCTGGTACAGCAAAATAAAAAGAAGAAAAGTACATGACCAGGTATAAGTGAACATAAAATATTTGAACCAACGATTGAAAAACTTACTCAGTTGCCAAAAATCCATCTGTCAGTCCACCAATAAAAATAACTTGTTGTTTATAATCACCAGTCTTAAACGCAACCTGTAGAAAAAGAAAAATGGAAAAGATAACAAAAAACAGAAAAGTTGGGGAAAAAAAGAATGTACTGAACCTGTGAATATAACCAATAAACACATTTTAACTATAAAGAATAATACGTCTGAAGTTAGTAGGGAAATATATATTTTAAAGAGTATGTGACAGATTATTACACTTCACAGTTGAAATCTCTATTTCTAGTATAAAAGTTTTAACTGTACACATCATGGTAATCATTAACTTGATGAATCTGACACTCTAGAGGCATGTCTTTGCACATAATAGGACACCGTCTAAATACCCATATGAGAGCACCAGTCTTATAACAGAATGAAGCATTATTTATTCTAATAGATCGTGAAGCAGAATCAAAGCCCGTCATTTCAGTTATATAATTGGTACGTAACAAACTCTTTGATTTTTCATCTTTAGCACATCTTTTTACACTTCAAGATATCGTGGATAATTTTGTCAAGCATCAAATATCCACTCCGCACAAACTCTTCTGTCTTTCCTCAAGGATTATGAAAGATTAATCAAGAAATCAATTTAACATTATACATGCATTTTTTATTTGTTCGAATTTTTCAATCTATCACAAACTATGATCATAATTTCACAATCATGATAGATAATCTAAAGGGGTCTCTCCCATGTTCATCACAAATCACTCTAAGAAAAAACCACCCGCATTGTCACTCGGTAAAGTCTGACTAGAGTTTTAGCCTAGGAGGTTTTTCAGTGCTGAGTTAACAATAGTTAAATTCCAAATCACATTTACTGCAAGCACAAGATTAAGATATAATCAGTGGCATGAAATATCTATCCACACAAATTTGATTTTTTCCCCAAAACCATGGGGATGGGGCCTGGCCACTAAAGGATACTGCAACATCAAATACAACCTAATTTCCCAAATTCATGAATTCTAGTAAATGATTTAATCATGTCACGACCGTTGAGAGTTTTCACTTCTACTCACAATAAAAATCATTGTACGCCTGTCTTCAAAAAATCTGGGTAAGAATTACTCTCTATTCATCATATCTCCTCTATTCATCAAATATGATCTCCTCAAATCAGATTCTCAAATCCATCTCATTCTTAATATGCTATTATCAATTGAATTGGAATTCTAAATCTACGGTTGGCTTCCACCGCGTGTAAGCGGTATACTAGTTTAAGACCAACCCGTGTTTTCTCACATAGTCACATATAAATAATCCATTACAAGAAATTCAATCGCCATTCCAAGAAATGAAGCCCGTAAATGGCTATCAAAATTAGCACTGATGCTTTTAAAGATTCAGTCTTTTTTACTCCCAGACCTAAATTTCCATCACAAGTGTACAAACCTTTACAAGAAATTGACACAAAACACATCTCATATAATTAGCACTAATTCTTGCAAAAATATTTAATCTTTTCAAAACCCAGAGACTGCAAGATAAATTTCAAGAATTGAAATAAAAAAAAACAATCCTCAATATTTGTAGTAAAAATTAAAACCTTCCACAAAATATTGGAATGTCATCTCAAGCTATTATATCCAAAACAAATCACAACTTTCACATCTATCCATGACAGATTTATCAAATGCTTTCCTCAATTTCAACCCAAAAAAGTCAAAAAAATGAAATAGAGTAAAAAGGGAGGGGAAATCTTCTTCTATTTTTTTTTTCACGGACCTGGATTGGCTTGGGGCCGTACTTGAACATTACACCACGGAACTGACGTTTCTTGTTAATGGGTCCACCTCCGCCACCGAGGCTGTCGCCGGCGGAGGCTGAGGAGGAGTTACTGGCCATCTTGAAGCTGGCGGAGCGGCCACGCACAATGCCGGAAAACCAAGAAGTGGCGGTAGATGATGACGGTGCTGATGCAGTTGATGTAGAAAGAGATGTTGAGGATAGATTCATATCATACTTTTCCAAGAAATTTGGCTGAAGCCATTTGAGTAGATACAGATGTGTTTGGTCTCAATTACGAAAACACTTGCTAATTTGAGATGATTCACATATTTTGTTGTATAATTATTAGGGTACTACTACCTTTTTATATTTTTTGGACTATTTTTTTAGAAGGTCCCTTACCAAATACCAATTGCCAAATGAACAAATAGAAATTTTAAATTTTTATTTAGGGTGTGTTTGATTCAAATATTTTCTATGGAAAATGTCACTTCCATAGAAAATTTTGTCAAATCCAATACTTTTATTTTCCCACTTTCTTGTTTGATTGGCAAATGGAAAATCTAATACATTTTCTAGGTACAAGCATTTAAAGCATGGATTTGTCTTCTTTCTTGAAAAATATTTTCTTGTCTAAATAGTAGAATTTATTTTCCCACTGTAAAATATGAGAGAAAATATATGTGGAGAAATAATTCTCTCTTTGTATATTGATGTAAATGTAATTAATGAATGGGGTTACAAGATATATATATATATATATATAGGTTAATAGAAACCTAATAAGGAAAGAAATAAAAAGAAAAGAGTTCTACCTAGAATAGGAATATTACATATATAATATCCTACTTATCCTACTATATGGTATTCTAATCTAAATGAAATTCTAATACTCCCCCTCAAGTTGGAGCATGTATGTCAAGAGTGCCCAACTTGTGAGTGAAACTGTGAAATACCTTCTTCCCCAATGCTTTAGTAAATAAATCTGCAATCTGATTGTTGCTTGGAACATAGGCAGTCTTGATCTCTCCCTTATCAATTCGTTCACGAACAATATGACAATCTATTTCAATGTGTTTTGTTCTTTCATGATACACTGGATTAGCGGCAATATGCATTGCTGCTTGATTATCACAATATAATATTACTGCTTGTGGATGATCTACACATAAGTCTTTCAGCAATTGTCTCAACCATATAAGCTCACATGTAATGGAAGCCACTGCCCTATACTCAGCTTCTGCTGAAGACTTGGACACAGTCGTTTGTTTCTTGCTTTTCCATGATATAAGTGCTTTTCCCAAAAATACACAATATCCTGTAACTGAACGTCGTGTAGTAATATCTCCGGCCCAATCTGCATCACAAAATCCTGCTAGCTGCAATTTCCCACCAGATGGGAAATATAATCCTCGTCCTGGTGCCCCTTTCAAGTATCGGAGCAATCGGTGAACTGCATCAAGATGGGGTTGTCTAGGTGTCTGCATAAACTAACTGAGTGTATTGACTGAATATGAGATCTCTGGTCTGGTAATGGTGAGATAAATGAGCTTTCCTACCAACCGTCGATAATATGTGGGATCTTTTAATAACTTTCCATCAGTCAGATTAAATTTTAATGACTGCTCCATAGGAAATGCTGCAGGTTTTGATCCAAGTAATCCGGCTTCTTGAAGAATGTCAAGAGTATACTTCCTTTGATTTATTGAAATCCCTGATCTTGAGCGAGCAATCTCTATTCCAAGAAAGTATTTTAATGTGCCAAGATCCTTCAACTTGAATTGAGATGCAAGGAATATTTTTGTAGTAGAGATTGCTTCTCTATTATTTCCTGTGACAATCATATCATCCACATATAATAGAATTGTCGTAAATGAATTACCATTGACCTTTGTAAAGAGTGAGTAATCTGCATGTGACTGTTTGAACCCAAACTGAATAATAGCAGATACAAATTTTTGAAACCAAGAACTAGATGCCTGTTTCAATCCATATAAAGATTTATGAAGTCGACATACAACTGGTGTCTCCCCTGTCGACGAAATCCAGGAGGGGGAGTCATATAGACTTCTTCATCAAGGTCACCATGAAGAAAGGCATTGTGTACATCCATCTGATGAAGCGTCCAGTTACGAATAGAGGCGATAGCAAGTAAGCATCTGACTGTAGTTAACTTTGCAACTGGAGCGAAAGTTTCATTATAATCAATCCCTTCTCGTTGTGTAAACCCCTTCGCCACTAACCGTGCTTTGTATCGTTCAACTGTACCGTCAGAATGAAATTTAATTTTGAACACCCACTTACAACCAATAGGATGAGAATTTGGAGGAAGCGGTACAAGTGACCAAGTATTGTTTTCTTCCAAGGCACGAATTTCATCATTCATGGTAGCGACCCATTTAGGATCCTGACATGCTGCCTCATATGTAGCTGGCTCTATGATATGAGAAATATTATATGTAAAAGCACGATGTATAGAAGAAAGGTTACTATATGATACATACCTTGATATAGGGTGTCGGGTGCTGGATTTGACTAGAAGAGACCCGGCTTGAGTAGGCAGAGTATGATTGATATAGTAATCTTTCAGGTGAAATGGGGTTTGAATTGATCTTGTGGATCGTCTAAGTTGGTCATCTGGAGGGTGAGAAGAGGTAGGTGGATCAATCGTGGTTGGACATTGCTCAACCGGTCGACCGGTAGGTGAAGACGGTCGATCGTTTAAATTCTCTGTTGAACCGGATGAGGTAACCGGTCGACCAGTGGATCGACCGGTTGGACTCTCTGCTGAAGCGGACGAGTGAAGTCGACCGGTTGGTCCAGATGATGGTTCGGGATCTTCTGGCAAGTTATCCGTTTCTGTTATGTGTTGGTCCTCTGGGTTTGTGAAATATGGTGTTTCAACATCTAGAGGCATAGATTGTGGCAATGGGATAGAGTTGGTTTCATCTTGTTGTTGGGAAGTGTATGGAAATATATTTTCATGGAACACACGTCTCGGGATACTATTAACTTTTTGTCGGTTAGGTCATATAAGGTGTATGCTTTTTGTCCTGAGGAGTATCCAAGGAACACACACCGTTTGGCTCGTGTGTCAAATTTATGGCTAGGTCTAAAGTTGGTAGCAAAACATAGGCAACCATAGACACGTAAATGGGAATAAGGTGGTGGTTTCTTGTGCAATCTTTCGTAGGGTGTTTTGTGTGAGAGCAATGGTGAAGGTATCCGATTGATAAGGTAACAAGCTGTTTTGATAAGTTCCCCCCAAAATTTTAACGGAAGATTAGCTTGAAATTTAATGGCACGAGCCACATTAAGGAGGTGGCGGTGTTTTCTCTCTACCACTCCATTTTGTTGAGGGGTATAAGGACATGACCTATGAAAAATAGTACCATTTTCATCTAAGAATGTTTGCAAGGATAAGAACTCTTGGCCATTGTCAGATCTCATGATTTTTATAGTCAGGTTGTGTTGAGTTTTGACCCAAGCAAAGAAATTTTTAATTATGCTTTGAGTTTCAGATTTGTGACGCATGATGTGTACCCAAGTATAACGAGAAAAGTCATCAACAATTGTAAGAAAATATCTAGCACCAGAATAAGAATAAATCCTATGAGGTCCCCAAATATCACAATGAATCAAATCAAAGGGTTTATTGCTAGATATGTGACTGACTTTAAAGGGTAGTCTAGATTGTTTTGCCAGATGACAAGTATCACAAATATCGTGGGAATCAAAACTAATACCTAAGATATTTTGTGCTAAGAATTGAAGAGGTGAGACTGAAGGGTGTCCAAGACGTTTATGCCATAGGTTGGTTGATCCACTGGTAGTATGATGTATTTGTGGTTTTTGTGAAAGGTAATATAGGTCGTTACTCTGCCTTCCCAAGCCAATCGTTTTCTTCGTAGTCAGATCCTTCATGACACAAAAATCAGGGAAAAAAGTCACATAGCAACCTAACTCTCTAGTAAGTTTACTGATAGATAATAGATTAACTTTGAATTTAGGAACATGAAGCACATTATCAACAGTCATATTATTTTCAAAGTTAACTGTACCAATGGATTTAATAAGAGCATGACCCCCATTCGGTAATTGCACAGTTTTGTGCATTGGCATGAATTTATTCTCAAGAATCTCATCCTTTGTCACATGGTCAGTGGCCCCGCTATCAATAATCCATGAATTACTCAAAGGGGTAGTAGAGATATTGATACCTGAAGTGTTAACACAAGGCTTGTCATTACCCGACTTGTTGTTTAGAAGTGTCATGATCTGTTCATATTCCTTGGTTGTGAGTGTTTTGCCTTCCTTTTGGTTAGGTGTAGAAGCGGTAGTAGTGTTTGTGAAGCATTTGTTTCGTGGCTTCACGTCTTTTCCATGAAACTTGTGCCCTGGAGGGAAGCCATGGATAAAATAGCAGGTATCAATGATGTGGCCAATCATCCTGCAGTAGGTGCACCGTTTCTGGCCAAATTTCGTCGAAACGGTCGACCGGAATGGTGAAACGGTTGACCGGTTCAGCCGATCGTTATTTTTCCAGTTCGATCTCCAATTGATTGAATTGATTGAATGTTGCCCTTCATGATCGGATTGCTGTAGAGCCATGAGATCCGATTGGGCAATCGTCGTCTCTATGGTGTTTGTGCCATAATTGTTTCCATTAAGTGGATTAGAAACGATGGTGAAGCCAGGATGATCGGATTGCTGTAGAGCTATGAGATCCGATTGGGCAATCGTCGTTTCTATAATTTTTCTATCATCGTTTGTGCGAAGCATCGTCGCTTAGAATCGTTGCTCTGATACCATGTAAAATATGAGAGAAAATATATGTGGAGAAATAATTCTCTCTTTGTATATTGATGTAAATGTAATTAATGAATGAGGTTACAAGATATATATATATATATATATATATATATATATATATATATATAGGTTAATAGAAACCTAATAAGGAAAGAAATAAAAAGAAAAGAGTTCTACCTATAATAGGAATATTACATATATAATATCCTACTTATCCTACTATATGGTATTCTAATCTAAATGAAATTCTAATACCCACTTCCATGAAAAATGTTTTCGTTTTCCACCTTTTTTCTATGCTATCAATCAAACACACCTTAGGTTTCGAAACATAAACCTAAATATATTTTTATTAAAAAACTTGTCAACCACCTTGATTTTCTGTTCGATCTAGTCGAACATATACAAATATTATAATCGTTTGATATTTCAATATTTGAAAACCTCGCAAATAAATAATTTTTGTTCTAACTTTCTTGAAGAACTATATTCTATCAAAACTAACTCCTTTACCTACTTTGGGAGCCATTACCTTTAATGAATACAAATGATTTGAGACCTAACTCTCAATTTTATCCATTATTGCGATTAATTAAGATCTACAACACTACCGAAATTTTTAGCATATACACATGAATTTAATTTGTCTTGTACATCTACATGACTATAGTCTAGAACTTAACTCTAATACTATTATACAACTAAAAAAATACTCTTATTTATAAATAGTAGCCTAATAACGACCGTAAGAGTGTCACTACGTTTTCAATCTTTATCTCAAACGAAATTTTCATTTAAATAATCTTCTCTTTACTCTACTTACTGTCACAATCCTAAAACCATAACCACTACAACTCAGATCGTCATCATCGTCTATCAAGACTCTATCAGAAACAAAAGAATTCAAATCTCAGCAACTTATTTTCGTAAATCTTACAGTCGAATTCCATCGCGGAGAGCAGTATATTAGTATCTTATATAATTTCAAAATTATCCACGTTTCTACAGTGGTGAAGAAAAAGTTCCTTGGGATATCCTGGAAAGCATGGTGTATGAAGGCCCACTTGAAATATATCTGTACAAAACTTTGTTTTCCCCTCTTGAATTTGATATACAATTATTTGCCTACTCGGTAGATTTTGAAATTGCTAAATTTTGGACACTTTTCTTTTTACAAGTAACATTATATTATAATAAAAAATGTATATTTAGTCTCCAACTTTTAAAAAACGTAAGAAATAATACTTCTAACCTTTAAAAATAACACTGAACATCCATACGTTTGAAAAAATAGGTATGATAGATCTTTATGACAAAATTGACGTCCCCTTTAAATAAACAAAAAACAAGAAAAAAGAAAAAAATGATTGAAAAATAATCAAATGTACTAAAAAAAAAAAAAAAGTAACAAAGACTATCTTCTTTATTAAACCTCAAAATCCAGAATCCACCACCACTCCAAAAAACTCAAAAATTCCCAATGACCCCTGGTTTGAGGTGAAATCTTATGTCCTAATCCATCCTCACAACATATTGCTTCAAAGTTCCTGGCTTCCAAAAAGAAAAAGAAACAAGTGCTGCTCTAACAACATGCCTGTGATCATCTCCACTTAATTCCAATAAATTCCTCTCACCAATAATCTTCCTAATAGACGCCGGTTGCTTATTGGCCACTAGTTTTTCACTGCATGTGTATATGAATTTGTTTGCACCAAGGCCATGGAGGAAAACTGCTGGAGGTTCTGTCCAATTATAGGAAACCTTAAAGACCCTGGAGGTAGTATTTTGGAAGATCTCCTAAATATTAGTAGAAACAGAAGAGGAAGAAATAGAATGAAAATGATGAAAATTGCAAGTTCCATGATTGAAAGAAGCACTTATTGTTTGGTAATTGACCATGGTGGAGATGTAATATTATGGGAAAGACTTTATTGGTTTACTCAGATTACACACCAGGGGTCGTTTAGGATTTTTTGATTTTTGGGATTGGTGATGAATTTTGGATTTTAGGTTTTTGATGAAGAATATAACATATTTATTATTTTTTATATTTTGGGTACATTTGATTATTTTTCAATTATTTTTTTCTTTTTTCTAGTTTTTTATTTATTTAAAAGAGATGGCAATTTTGTCATAAAGGACATACCATGCATATTTCTTCAAACGTTGGGGATGTTCGGTACTATTTTTAAAGGTTATGGATATATTCCTTATATTTTTGAAAGGGTAATTAAATATGCAATTTTTCCTATATTATATTAAGAGTTTGTTTGATTTTAATTAAATTTTTGTTAAAAAATTGAAGTTAAAGTCAACAATTAATTTTAATCATACATTTTATGGGATCCACAACTTTTTATATATTTTCAACCAAACATTTCATTAACTTTTTTCTTAAAGAAAAATCTAATTTTAATCAAAATCAAATACACTCTAATAGTAAAATTTATCATTAAACATGACATAAAGAGAATGTCAAGTGATTATACTTGTACGAGTACGTTCATTACATTTTATCATTCTTTTTAAATTTGACACCACAATGCTTCATATTATAACTAAAGTGCTTATTTTGCAAGTGCTTAAATTACAATTTAAACATTTTAAATTCATCAAACATATTTTTGATTCATATATTTTGTAAAATCTACAATTTACTAACTACTTATTATCTATTATCTATATATTCTATATAATTTATAATTAATAAGTACTTAAAAAATAATTTCAACACTACCAAATATGCACATAAATTTGTAGAACCAATTTTCAACTTAGAATAGCCCATTTTGAGTTTCTCTGTCCGTGACAAAGGCCACGTTTAATACTTATCATTACAACTGCATTAGGTAAAATTTACATTACTAGAGAGTTCTTTTCATAATAATAAATTCCTAACTAAAATGACTGTAACTTAAATTGAATTTTATTGGAACGAAATCTCCGTTGTTTAGAGTAAATCTTGACAAAGGGAAGTGACAAATTAAAGAAAATCGACCGTGATCTCTCGTGAGAGTGTTTTTGTTGTTAAAAATCGTGCGATTGATCATTGTTGGAAGACGAAACTAATTGTTGAGTTTTATTTCAGTTAACACTATTTGGTGTTTGTAAAAACTACAAAGAACAAAGTACGAAAGCAAGAAATAACACAATAAATGGTAATCTAGCTCAGTCGAAAATAGGCCTAATCTAGGGGGCTCAGTTAGGCAGCTCATGCACAAAAAGATCCACTGTAACCAACAAGATAACAATCAGAGTACATCAACGTGATAGATCATATCAGATCTATCACTTATCATCAACAAACAAAACGCTTATAATCTATACCAACACAGAGAATTCAAACTTGCTTGAATCCCCTATTTGACCCACAGAATACAAGAATCTATTAATTATATTTTGTATTCTTGTTTAAAGAACAAGTTTTTGAAGAATTGATTCAAGAAAAAAACCTTAAGAGTTAAAAGATCAGAAAAGAAGAAGATGAGGAGAACCCCAATAGACGAAGGGATCTCCATCGGGTGAATGAAGAGTGATTATTCACGTATTTATCTATATTTATATTAATCTAAAATAGGCATAAAGGGAGAAACACTTTTGGACAAATATGTCCTCATTAATATTTTATATTTTTTAAATTGTCCTTGAGTTAATGTTATAATTGAACTCTTAATTTAACATTTATAATCACATATAATCCTTAGAAGTTGAAAATGCTAAATCTCCATTTATTAATTATTTACTAGATTTTAATTTTTTTTATTTGAATTGTGGGAATGGATTTGGTCAGTTACAACATTAAAAGTAATTGACATTCCACCAACAATTTATTCAGCTTATTTAAGGTCTAATTTGAAATTTAAAGTTATTTTATTTGAAAATAATTATGTAGTTTGTGATATCCATAAAGACTTCATTTGAATTTTTGTATTTGTGATTATAATTTTTGTTAGTTAATGTGAATAATCATCTCTCAATGCTTTTCTTTTTTTTAAAAAAATAATAATTTGCGTTGGACTATAAAGGTTACGGTGTATTTTTTAATTATTGTGCATGCTCGTGATCATGCGTATTTGCATATTGTTTACATATCTAATCGATTTGCGACTTCAGATTTTCTAAACGAAAAAAATTTTATAGGTTAACTTCAACAATGATTTCAATCCACTATTGATACGTATCTTATTTCTATTATTTTTTTTATGTTTTTGAATTGAATTGTTATCTATTTTGTTTAAACTAATTTTTCTTAACTATTTATGCTCTAACGTGAATAAGACGCTTAAATCGTTAGAATATTTAGTTTTAGTAATATTATTTTATTTCTCCATTACAATTTGGATAAGTTCACGTGAAGACATCTGAGCACTGAATTGTGCAAATGAGAATGTTTAATTTTGCCAAATTCTAATGTAAATGCTATTTTGTTTTCTTTTATATACTGATTGATAAATCTACTTATCTTGAGGTGCTACGAGCCCAAATTACATGTGACATTTTGGGTTAAAACCTCTTCATAGTTGGAGAATTATATTAAATTACAAAGATTTGTTATAAGTCATTTGTCATCTCATAAAACAAGAAAATTCAATGAGTTTGAGTGCTCGATATATTTAAAAACTTATGTACACTATTTTTCATTCTTTTTATTTGTGTTCTTCAATTGATATTATTTGACTATATTACAGACTTTAAAAAATAGATGTTTAATACTGGCCACACAATTGTAGAAAGTACAACAAATATTATATTTCATTGTATTTTATAATGTTAAATTTTTGTATTATAATACAATATTAAATTAAGTTATAATTATTTATATATTTGAATAAACATATATCTCACAATATTATTATTAAATCACGTGCAACGCACGTTTTACATACTAATACATTAGAAATGAGTGGAATCCACGTGTAAAGCCATCATTTGTCTTCCATTAGACAAAAGCGTGAAACAGAATTGCACTTTTGAGGCATGACTTATGCGAACCAAAATTTAGAGCATGTTCGGTAGAGTTTTTTTCCCAAAAAATCTATTTTTTTGCCTATAATTTTTGACTTTTCAACCCTTTTTACACTATAAAAAAAGTTAAAAAATAAAAAAGTAACCAAAAATACCTATTTTTTTTCCCAAAAAAACTCTACCGAACAAGCCCTTAATTCCTTCACTAGTGTACGGGAAAAGAAAGGGTCGATTCTCTCTGGGAACTCAAAAGTGATTTCTAACTTATTTTTCTGGCTCCGAACATTAAAATTTCTGCAATTATTTATTCTCGGTGGTCTTTAACTTTGTCATACAAACCAGTTAATCATGGTTAATTGTTACCTCAATAAATAACAACATAAACTCACAAATGTAAATGTTAAAGTAAAAAAGATGACATTATATTGCCTTAAATTTTTTTTTTTTAATTCAAAACTTTTACTCTTTATGTATGATAATATATATTTTTAATCGGGTTAATTTCACTAACAGTCACTAAAATTACCTTCAAATTATAAAAAGTCACTGAAGTTCAAAAATTTCAGTGGTGATCACTGAAGTTAGAAATCCTTTCACTAATGATCACTTCTTTTAATTTATAATTTAAAAGGGTGACGTGGCATGATGATGTGGTATTTATTTATTGCATAGTAGTCCATGTACTTTATATAATATTCACTTTAGTCTCTATATTTTAATTAAGTCTTTCAAAAATTATATTTTAGGTCTTTAATCTTTTACATCTTTACACTTTGGTCCCCAAAATTTTAATTATCTTTCAGTTAAGTCTTCTAAAAATTGCATCTTAGGTCCTTCAACATTTTACATCTTTACACTTTGGTCTCCAAAATTTTAATTATCTTTCAGTTAAGTCCTCTAAAAAATTTACATATTAGGTCCTTCAAATTTATACATTTTTAAACTTTGGTCCTCCAAATTATTGATTTTAGTGGCCAAAATAAATGTAATTTTAGTAGTCAAAATAAGTGCACTTTCAATTAAATCCTTGACTTTACACTCGAATTTTCACCTAAACGAACAAAATAATATTATAAGGTCTGACTACTAAAATGTCTACTTTTAGTGGTTAACTCTAAGTGATAAATGTGAATTTTACACTTATTTTGACCACTAATTAGTTTATTATTTAATTATATTATTTTGTTCGTTTAGGTGAAAATTCGAGTGTAAAGTTAATGATTTAATTAAAAGTACACTTATTTTGACCACTAAAATTGTACTTATTTTGGCCACTAAAATCAAAGATTTGGGGGACCAAAGTTTGAAGATGTATAAAGTTGAAGGATCTAAGATGTAATTTTTTGGAGGACTTAACTAAAAGATAATTGAAAATTTGGAGACCAAAGTGTAAAGATGTAAAAAGTTTAAGGACCTAAGATACAATTTTGGAGGACTTAGTTGAAAGATAGTTGAAAATTTAGGGACCAAAGCGTAAAGATGTAAAAGATTAAGGACATAAGATACAATTTTTAAAGGACTTAATTGAAATATAGGGACTAAAGTGATTATTATATAAAATATATGAATTACTATGCAATAAATAAATACCACATCATTATACCACATTATCATTTTAAATTAGAAATTTAATGGAGTGACCATTAGTGAAATGATTTCTAACTTCAGTGACCACTACTGAATTTTTTGAACTTTAATGACCATTTTGTGATTTTAAGATAACTTCAGTGAATGTCAATGAAATTAACCCATTTTTAATCACGACTGTAGAAAATTTTTTCCACTACGTCTGTGTGTCACGCTGTTACTACGTTTTTAATTTTATCTACTATAAAATTTGCTTTTCTATCATCTTCTTCAACAAATCATCTCTAAAATCTGTTTATTTTTTCAATCCGTTCCTTTCAATCAATCATCTCCTTTCACCTATTATCTTCAAAATCTGCTTACCACGTCAATTCATTATCATAATAGAGCATACGATCAGATTCTAACACAAAAGAAACGGTATACAAATTATAATAATTAAATTTTTTTAATATGTATTAAAATAAAGGTATTATTACCGATTACGTATGAATTTACTCAATAGGCAAGATTGGTCGAGTTTGCAAGGAAAGCATAGAAATATATGAAAATGTCCAATTCATAAAATTGAGCATTTATCGTCGAACAGTTAAAACCCGAAATCCAAACGACACTGAATTTTCCAGTCTCGATCCTACCATAATCAGCTAGAGAGATGTCGTGCTTAGCATCTTGCTGCGCGTCCCTAACGTGCGGTCTCTGCACATCGGTGGCCTCCGGCATCACAAAACGCTCTGCAAGAGTCGCCTACTGTGGCCTTTTTGGTGTCTCTTTGATTCTATCTTGGATTCTCCGAGAAGTCGCCACTCCTCTTCTCAAACAGTTCTCATGTAAGACTCTGAAATTGATTCTTTATTCAAATTGCTACACATACCCAATTGGGTTTTAATTAATTTTTTTCTGTCCTGTGTGTATGTGTTATGAGATTTATGGTAAAATCGGTTCTGTTATGACTGCTTCTTGAGAAGTTGTGAAATGGGTTTGGTTTAGTATTTTTGTTCACTTTCTTCAAATCCCTGCATTAGGTTCCATTTTCTGCACATATTGTCAGATTTTGGGGGATGATTCGATTCTTCCCAGCTCGAATAAGGTTCCTTTAATCGAGAAAGATGCATCATTAAAGACTTCCCAAAGCGTGGAATCCAATCCCAGAATGGAATCTCTACATAAGGAAGTTATAAGAGTTGGGAACCGGAACTGGATTATACCGAGAATTTCATAATAAACAATTAACTATTGAACTGTTAATTTATATATATGTCTGGCTTTGAGGCACATGTAAAGAAACTGCCTTTTTTGGTTTCTTGAGAACGTGTTAATTTGGATGAAAATTAAGGGAAAAGCTGAGCTTTTTTCTTTTCTGGAAAAATGATTTCTTGGATGTATAAGAAACAGAAGTACGGATGGACATTCATGTGGATATTGATATGGATAGACTTCAAAGGAGAATAAGCTATGCCTTTCTTACACAAACGAACAAATAATGACCTAGATTGACTTTGTCATTATCACCGACCGTAGGGAAGTTTACTCCGCTACAATCACAAAAAAAGTACTTATTTGTCCATCACTACGTCTTCATCATTTTAAACCAAAATCCATATCTTTCTAAATTCCTCAATTTCTCTATATTCATCAAAATCAAACTCCTCTCAAACAAAACTCTTTTTCTCTTATTCTTCTCAACTCTTCAATACATTAAAATCCTTTATGGTCGGATTCCACCGCAAAAAACAGCAGTATACTAGTTGTATTTCACTATGAATCTCGGCTTAACTGCGAAACTTATGGTAACTACTTAATTATGGAGAGCCACATGTTTCTGAGGATGAAATCTATTACTTGAAATCATAAGTGAATTAACGAAAAGATCCAGATGAATTTTGACATTCGTCTGAAGCAAACAAATGCTTTTAGTAGCCAATTTTTTGTCTTTTCATGTTCGCACCTGTCATTTGACTCATTTCATAGAAGTATTTTCTGGAGTGTGACTTGCGCTTTCTTTTGATTGCACAACTTTTAGCTTTTGGCCTGTCTGATATTTGCACAAATCAACTGTTTAAGGTTAAGAATTTTTTGATCCTCTTATGGTTAATTTTTTACTTTAAGAGTTTTTTCTATTGATTTTTGAGTTCAAGTATTTTATGGAACAATTGGTTTAGGATAACACTGGTAATTCTCCTTTGAATTACTTACCGACTATAAACGTGTAGTTAGTATTTATTCTCTACCATACATGATACATACATTCTTTCGCATAATTTGTTAACCAACGTGATTATCCAATGAAGTCAAATTTCTGAAGGATTTTTATTTATTTATTTTTTATGAAAATACTCTTAAGCAGGGGCGGAGGGGGGCTCCCCAGGACCCTCCAAAATTCTGAAAATGTTTTTTTTTTTAATTAATTTTTTTTTTTTTAAAGTGATAACCATCAGTCCAAACCAAAATATAAGAAAATAGCTCAAACTATAAAATACTCAAAACAATGCCGTAAACCCAATAAATATTACCTAACTCAAATTCCAATTACCCAACCAACCAAAAGTCCAATTCATACTTCTTCTTCAATCTGATAGTCGTCAGAAACACAATTGCAAATATGCACACAATCAGTAAAACTTAAGCGGTTCAGTCCTTATTTTGGAATACGCAAAAAAAAAAAAAAACTTGAATCACTTCTTCATTTTCTACAAACTTCGGATTGAAGAATCGATTCGGCGATTCTCTACATCACGTTCATAGCGTAACGTAATAGACTAACATCAAATCAGCAATAGGAGTCCCTATTTCTGGTAAAATCTTATGTTTCTATATTTAACTATTTAAGGTTTTAGGTTTAGTGTAATTTTTGAAGCTCATTTGTTTAAGATATGTGTCTACATGAAAATTGCAAAATATTTAAAGTTTAGATCTTGAATATTTTTGTGCAATGACTTTTTGTAAGTTTTTTAAAGATTATGACTTATAAAAAAAATATTATTCTCATAAAAATAAAATAAGCTCAGTAATTGTAGTTTGAGAAAAAAAATTTCGGGGGTTCGTCACGGGGCTTTGCCCCTCCCCCAGCCTGCCCTACCCCATAGAGGACCCTCAACTTCAAAAGTCTGGCTTCGCCACTGCTCTTAAGATTAAGTAATTCATTTGATTTACGAAGATATGCATCAGTCACTTCTGATGAGGCCATATTATGAATTTCTTTACAGGGATAAACACTTCAGACAACCTCCCAAAGGAATACTTTCAAATACAAGCAGTTCTTCGTGTCAGCTTGGGGAATTTCTTGTTTTTTGGAATACTTGCCCTCATAATGATTGGAATCAAGGATCAAAATGACAGACGCGATTCTTGGCAACATGGGGGATGGATTGCTAAGATGCTGATTTGGGCATTGCTCACCATCCTCATGTTTTTCCTTCCTAATGTCATCATAACAATTTATGGTCAGTTTTATGTCTCGAATCGACTGTTTTTTATCATCTTGATGGACAGAACATTTAAAACGATATATATGTGTTTCATATATGCCTGTGGCCACATTGATATGCATTCTGGTAGAGTTAAGAATAGAGCATTGATATTATTTCCTTGTAGTGTCAGTTAAAATGAGTTAAAAAATTAATCTCTTTTAAGTCCTTCAACAGTTGAACTCATTTTGATCGAGTAATACAATTTTTTTTGTGTGTTCTGTATTCTCTTCAATCGAGTAATTCTAGTGGCTCATAAGAAATGGTCTTAGACTGCCAAATTTATAATAGTCTGTATTTATTTTTTGGGATTTTTCAGCACTTTACTTATGAAATCCTCATCCCTAGTTGTCCAACTAGACTGCGAATGATCTCTAGTAATTTAGTTTAGCAATCTTACCTATGGAGCATGTACAGTTGACAAAATCTCAACCGGGACAATTTATTTTGTAGTACTTTTTATGACCTTGCTCGTTTTATCTCTTGGGGTTGACTCAAAGCCCAAGAAACACTATGTCCTTTTTTATCTTGCTTGTAGCCATTAATTAATCACAATGCCGCCAGTTGTTCTAACTTTTAAGGTGCTTCTAAAGCGCTAAAGTTATGAAGACTAAATTTAATTAGATAAATGAGTCCCATCTCGAAAGTTAGAACAAATGGCAGAAACCGACTTGAATTCAACTTTCATTGCAATCCATTTATGAAAATCGTGCATGTGCCTTTAATAAAAAATGAATCTAGCTGCACGTGAGGTGGGATGTTAAAGACTAAATTTAATAAATTAGTTTGTTAATATCTTAAGTTTTTTGTTACTTGGTGGAAAAAGTTACATAGACTGGGGCAAACTTATTGTGTATGCAGGAATACTTTCCAAGTTTGGGGCTGGGTTATTCTTACTGGTCCAAGTCATAATGTTGTTAGATGCCACACATGCATGGAATGATTCGTGGGTTGCTAAAGACGAGCAAAAGTGGTAGGTTCAAAGTCATTACTCATTCTTTTTTATGCTTGACCTAGTTCTGAATTGATTGGTAATCCTGTTTCTCTTGTTCTCAGGTATGTTGCCCTGCTGATTATATCAATAGCGTGTTATCTTGCAGCGTTTACATTTTCTGGAATTTTATTCATTTGGTTCAATCCTTCTGGTCACGACTGTGGTCTTAACGTCTTTTTCATTGTGATGACCATTATTCTTGCCTTTGCTTTCGCCGTTATTGCATTGCACCCTAAGGTGAGAAACTATCTTTTTGTTGGTTATTTGATACTTAAAAGACGTTTATGATATCTATAAAATGTTTTTTTCTCATGCAATTCATCCTTTACATCCCGAATATTTTAACAGTTCTTTTGTTCTTATAGTGCCCCTTCAACTCTGATCAGATAGGAAGTAATAGGAAGTTAATAGTTTTGATGTAGTTAAGGGAGTATTGACATTTAGGTTACCAAACGGTTCTTCGCTGTTAATTTTGGGACTGCATTCCACAGAATATGATTTCGGGTTTCATAGAAGTTGATTTTTTGTATAGGTTTTATTTTATTTAGGCATTTGTGCTAATTTAACTCTGTGGGAAGATGCCCACAACTGATTAGATTGTAGTATAAATTTTATTAAGGCGGTATTTCGCCTTATGTGATTGGGATATTATCAGAACTGGAATTCTTGAAAAATCAACTGAAATTTGAATGGAAAATATTCTAATTCCACTTTTAAAGCCCCATATACCACTAAGTGGCAGCTACAGAGCATGCTTGGCTAAGCTTAATTTTTTTACTTATACAGAGTTTACTTATAAGTAAAAAGTAGGTTTTAAAATAAATGATTTTTTTATTGATCAAAATTGGAGTCAAGCGTGTTAGTTATTTTGAAGTAAGTTAAAAGTTACATCCAATTAAGTAAATTTTTTCCTTAAAAAGTTTCCAATAAGTGACTTACATAAATCTTATTTGGAAACAAAAGTTGCTTAAAAATTTATAACTTATTTTTGGGCTTACGCAAACGTACTCCAAGTTCATTTCACCAGACACTTTAAATGTTAAATAAAAGAATTCATTTTGTGAAATTCTTGTTGTGGTTAAATAAGTGAAACCGCGGTTTATTATTTAATAACTCAGAAACTGAGATAGTTTGGTTTTCAACAGGTAAGTGGCAGCCTCTTGCCTGCTTCCGTGGTATCTGTTTATTGTGCTTATGTTTGTTACACTGGTCTCTCAAGTGAGCCTCGAGGTTATGAGTGCAATGGCCTCCACAAGAAGTCGAAAGCTGTATCCACGAGCACCCTTGTTCTGGGGATGCTTACCACAGTTCTATCCGTTCTATATTCTGCAGTCCGTGCTGGATCATCAACCACCTTTTTATCCCCACCGTCTTCACCCCGAGCAGGTATTTTTAACTTATCCCATACCTTTTTCAACTCTTCTTGGTTTTTGCTCTCATTTTTCTAATGTACTATTGGAATTTTGAGTAAATGTCTGGCCTTACATACCAGTGTGCGTGCCTTGTTTTGGAGTACCATTAATGGCAGTTTTGAAAGGTGAATTGGATAGCACCAAACAATATTAAAAAGAAAATTAAGCTACTCCTTATCCACTGTATTGTTCATGTCCAGTATTGTACACCAAACATGCCCTACGCGTTGGAACAATTATTGCAGCTAGAGTTGTGACCTTAAAATGTCCATTGCAGGTGGGACAAAACCCCTTCTACAGTCAGATGACCCGGAATCGGGAAAAGAAAAGAAAGAAACCGAATCACGACCCATTACTTACTCGTACACCTTCTTCCACTTGATATTTGCTCTGGCCAGCATGTACTCAGCCATGCTTCTTTCAGGATGGACCAGTAGTTCCGAGAGCTCATATTACATTGATGTTGGCTGGACATCAGTTTGGGTTCGAATCTGCTGCGAATGGGTCACTGCTGCATTGTACGTTTGGTCGCTTGTGGCACCGTTGATCTTCCCCGATCGTGAATTTTACTAAATCTTCATGTCTGTTGAAAATGGGGTTCTTGTATCAGTTAATATCTGTATGCACCCGTAATGTGATGTTATAGCAGTATAAATAAGCTAATGTAAACTTCAGAATTTGGTTGGTTAGTGTACATTGTGCTGTATATAGATGTTTTATGAACATAATTGTTTGACGGCATGTTTGGCTAGTACTGAATAGTATTAAAAAAGAGAAATAAGTTAAAATTATGTTCATCAGATTCTCAAGTCTTATCGTGTAGTCTGTATAAACATCCACATAAGTGTTAAAACACAATATATTTCAGTTTGTATATGATAATTTTTAGCATTCGGGTATTACTGCTTGACTTTTCAATATTTTTACATTTTTTGATGAATATGCGATACATTTGAATCTTAGACGAGAATTTTATTCTTAATATTTAATACCACATTAATAATTTAATTCAAAATAATAGAAAAAAAGTATTTAAATTTTAAACACAATAAAAAAAAAATTGAATAAATCCGAGGCCTGTTAAATTGGCAAGTAAAAAAAAGACAAATTAGTTGAAAGAGAGAAAAATTGTTGGTGAATGATACGTAACGTACGCACCCCTCCCAACTCCATACAGCTGGCTAACATGCGCACCTCCCCCATTTTTCACTTTTCCACCTGCAAAAAAAACAAGAAATCCCCGACCCGAAATCCCCATATCCACCGACGCCCACCCCCGCCCTTTCACTAACATGCGCCATCTCCTCCTCACTATGGCCCCTTCTTCTTCCCTGAAAAAACCCACCACCGCAAAACCCAGTTCTACCACCCCCGCCACCACCACCCACCACCACCACGCAAATTCCCCAAACTGCCCTTCCCTCTGCAGGCCCTCCCCTTCAGCCACCCTTGACCTCCTTATTCTCATCATTGTTCTCTTTTCTGGGGCCTTTCTTATTATCTCCTATTTCTCTTATCTCTTCCAAGCGTTTTCCCTCCTCGTTCCCCACTTTTCCGCTATTGTTTCACAGCTTTACTATTATATAATATCTGATGCGCAATCGCAGTACATCTTTTTCGGGTTATTTTTTCTTTCTTTTGTTATGTTTGTTGTGTTTTTCGAGATCTGTTGTGGGTTCAGATCGAGGAGATGCGGGAAGAATGGGTGTAAAGGACTGAAGAAGGCCATGGAGTTTGACTTGCAGTTACAGGGAGAGGAGTTGCTGCGGTCGACGAATAAGGCGGTTAAGGATGTCAACGAGTTACCATGGAAGGGTGACAATGAGGATAATCCGGATTATGAATGCCTGCGTGCCGAGTTGAGGAAGATGGCCCCACCCAATGGACGTGCGGTCCTGCTTTTTCGTGCAAAATGTGGGTGCCCGGTTGCCAAACTGGAAGGATGGGGACCTAAGCGTGGTCGGCGCCACAAGAAGTGAGCACAGTTCTTATTGAATGTTGTTTTTTTATTACAAATAAATGAACCTTTTCTGGTTCATGGGATTCTGTTATGAGTGAATCTTATCTAAATTATGGATTGATTTTGAGTATCCTTAAAAATTTGAATGTGAGATTGCATTTTACTTGTTTTTGTTCAATTTAGTTCAATGGTATCATCTTTAGTGAAAATAGTTTTAGTATGATGATGTGGCTTCATAACATGATATGTTGATTTGAATTTCTACATCATTTATATTTTGGACAGTTGATTATATGAAATTTGCTTTTAGTCATCACAAGATGTTTTGTGAAGTGAAAATGTGACCATATAATGTGCATATTAATCGTCAAAATTGTAGAAATATCTCAAGTTTGATGCATTTTCTGTTAGTAAAGTGGTTGATGCTATTGATGATTTCTTTTCTGCTTTGATAGTAATTAGTATAGGATATTTATGCCTCTGAGTTGTTTGGCTTTGCTTGGGGTAACGAGAGGAACAATAAAGTCGCACGCTGTATTCTCAAACCAGTCATTCTTAAAGAAGACAAGGTGCTCGTACTGAACTTTGTCCTTATGAGGCATTGTTATACACGTCAAAAAGCTGAACATAGTTGGAAAAGTTAAGTTTGGATGTGAGACAATCATTTTCCCTTAAGATGTACTGAAGGTATTTAAGCAACGGAATTGAGTTCTGACTGATGGAATTAGGATAAAGGTGGAACTAAGCTATAAATAATTTGGCTAGAATACGAATATATGTTTTTGTTCTCTATCGTCTTAATCATAAGTCCAGAAATATTTTGCTCGCAGTTGATCACTAGGTCACATCAATAGTACCGTTTTGGGGAAGACTTGGTGAGAATACACAAGTAGTAGCGTGGATTAATTTCAAATCAAATTGTAGTTATCTGGTTGACACTATACATAACTCGTTTTATAAGCCCTTAGTTGGATTAAATTGCTCAGCACATTTGATCACTAACTCAACAAAGATCTGCCTTCATGTTTACGATTTCCAATCTCATAAAGCAGGAGATGCTTTAGATCCTAATTACTTTAGTGACAGTGAATAAAATTTGTTACTGCTTACCTAATTACGAAAGAAAATATAATAAAAAAATTTTCAAAACATTTTATTTGTATTAAGAGTTGAAGTGTTGCACCACTATATAACTGGCTATGTAGGTCCTTCTGCTGATATTACTTACACTTGTTAATCATGTGGCACAACTTGGAACAGCTCTGTAGGGACAGCCAGTGTGCATTTATTTATTTAGCCCATCTAATGTAGATAGTTCTCTTTATTGTAATGCTAATATTTTCCAATAGAGGACGTAATTATATTGTGTAACACGTGCACTGAGAAATTGAAATTTATAGGTTAGGAAGTTGTGGAATTTAAAGCATGTTTGAGAGTGCTTATAAGCCAGTCAAATATCATTTTTATCCATACATTCCGTAGGACCCAACGTTTATAATCTACAAAAAACTTTACCAAACATGCACTTATCGAACTATTTGGTGTATCACTTACCGTAAATTCAAGCTTAGATTTTGGGTGATATTGATTAATCGCTTATCATTTTAGGGGCAGACTATAATTCAAAAGTGGTATTTAGGAAAGGCTTGATTGCGTAATACGTATTTCTATGAATGCTACCTGTTGAAATCAATGAATCAAACTGAAAAGGTAGAAGAAGATCATGCGGCATGTTGAGTTTTTGTGATTTAACTGCAAACTTATTTGCCATTGTGTTCCCATTTCACTGATGTATAACGTTCCCCTTCCACCTTTACTTGCCCTCTCATTATATAGTTTTCTTGTAGAGAATTTCTAACTGTGCTTTCTTCTTTTCTTTTTTAACTATTAAAAATTTTCAGCATTATTCTTTTTTCGTTTTCCTAGCAAAGAAGTATCGTGGTGATTCAGAATAATGTTTCTTGGCCAACCAAATTGAGTAGTATGTTTGCACATAAGCATGGTGGTTTTAGTTTTCTACCAAGGATGTTTAGTTGTTCTCAAGGATACTTGGAATTTATTTACTATTATTGACTAAACCTTTTCATATATGATAGGTCAGGATCATTCTTGATTTAGATTTATGAGTTATTAAAAGAAACAGACATTTTTATACCTAATGAACTTGATATCTATCTTGAATTCACTTAGCAAGGGAAGGCTTTGACACTCGAGCATTGTTTTTCACTTGGGACTGCCTGTTGAACGAGTAGGCCTACTTGTTCAAAGGTCATTAGCCTGCTGTGATAAATTCATTCTTATAAGTATAATAATATTGTAAAACAGTGAAAAATAGTGGGAGGAAAACCCAGTAACACCCACAAAGACCAGCGATCTCTAGGGTAACTTTTTCATATCAAAATGCTAGATACATCCACCCGAACCAAAAGGGGGAAGAGTTGAGAAAAAATGTGAAGAAAAAAAAAATGGTTTATGCAGCAAAACCCACATGGAGATGGGATTCACCTTCAAACTCAAAATCACACACACCTCTTAACTCTCAAGTCCTGCTTACAAAAGACACATAATGACTAGCACCTGTTATACCTTCAAAGAACCCTTTCTAAGTAGCGAATCAAGTTCCTATTGATCCACAATTTGATCTTCTGTTTCTACCAAAATCTGAGCACTAAACAGTTGAAGAAAAATGAGTTGAAAAGTTCATCATCAATCTCTAATCTGCCATGTTCTTTGGGCTTATCACTATGTTTTTGTTGCCGAGCGGGTGTCCTGTGCAGATGACAATAAGAAGGGGAGGATACGAGGAAAGGAAGAATAAAATGAGATGAGGAATGCTGTTGACTGCGTTTCTGGTTCGGATTTTAGGTGGGTGTGTGGGAGGACAAGAAAAGGGTGATCTCAGGTGATATTGTATGAGCAAAGGAAACAGAGCGTGAAAATGAGAAGGGAAAGATGGGAGAAAAAAATCAAACCTGTGTTTTTTGGGTTCATTATGCCATCAATTGCATATGGTTTTGTTAAGTTTTTTATAGCTTTATGATGCCAACTAGACCAGACGGGGGTCAGTTCCATGTTGAACCGGCAAATCTTTTCGGGTTTTAGTAACATGTAGTCAAGAGATTGTTGATAATCTTTTTCAAATCAAAGAAATTCTGATTTTATTGTTATTTGATTTTTAGCGATAAGTTGTATATTTGAAATTTAAAGAATTTATCAATTCTTCTATAGATTTATTAGTTTGAGTTGATAAAGCTTATCTTCTGTTTTTTTCTAGTTGTTGTGTCTATAAAACGAAGATTATTTTCTTTCCTTAATTAATCAATATACATGACATTTTTTACTTTACTCTGGATGACATCAGAGCTCATTAAACTCCAACGAGTAATTCGATTCGACTAAGACTAAAAAACAAACACACGGATTTCAAGATTGATGTTCTTAAACGAGCCACCATCTTGTGGGGAATGTTAAGGGATAAATTCTACATCGATTAAATACTGAAATATTAAATAATATATAAGGGCTTGAGCTACTTTTCTTAATAAGGTTTACCTTTTAAAATGGAACTCAAGTCTTAACATGGTATCAGAGCTGACTTAATTGGCTAATCCCTAATTTTTTTTTTCCCTGATTCCATCATCCTTTCTTTGCCCTTCCTAATGCAATTCCTTTACCATGTCGAAAATCTACGAATCTACTTTTTCCATTACCACTAGTTCCAATCCCTCAAAATCACCTACATTAGGGGTTGAAACAAAATTGGTAATTTGACCAGTGATACCAAAGAACTAGCAAAGACCGACTCTAGCTATGCCATTTGGGATGCAGAGAACTCCATAATCATGGCATGGTTGGTGAATTCCATGGAGGAGGAGATTAGCTCGAATTATATGTGCTATTCTACTGCCAAATCTCTTTGGGATAACATTACTCAGATGTATTTAGACATTGGGAATCTGTCCCAAATCTATGAGTTATAACTCAAAAACAACCATATTCGTACCAAATATTTTAACGTCCTCAAGGGTTTATGGTAGGATCTTGATTTATTCAATGACTATGAATGGAAGAATACGAATGATTGTAACTATTTTAAGAAGATGATAGAAAGTTCGCAAATATTCAAATTTTTAGCTGGGTTCAATGTCGAATTTGATGAAGTGCAGGGTAGAATCATTGGTCGGCAACCCCTCTCTTCTCTCTAAAGTACGATGTGAGGAAAGCAAGAGGAATGTTATGCTTGGGAAGAAGCCCCCTATTGGACCTGTGGAGAACTCGGCTTTCCTGGGCACTACAGATGTCGCTTCCCGCCGTCCTAATAACCAGCGCCGTCCCGATCACAAGCCAAGAGTTTGGTGTGATCATTGCAGTAAACCCCGCCACACTCGTAAAACCTGCTCGAAATTGCATTGAAAGCCAGCTGATTCGAAGCCGATTGAATGGAAGACTAATAAGCAAGGCGACTCTAATCGTATCCATGCCAAAGCACATACTGCCGAGACATCCTCATTGAGCAAAGAACAATTAGACCAACTGTACAACTGCTGAAACCCGCTCCGCTAACTTCTGGTACTCATATAGCAGATGGTATTAGAGATACTATTAAGTTCCAACGAGCAATTTGGTCTGACTAAAAATCAAAACGAGCACACGGATTTCAAGATTGGTGTTTTTAAATTAGCCACTATCTTGTTGGGGCATGTTAAAGGTAAATCTCACATCGATTAAATACCGAAATATTAACTAATATATTGAGATGCATTTGGATTGAGAGCTACATAAGTTCAGATATCCATTGCAAGTTCCTGGCATCTAGTTATTTAGCAAGCTTGCAGTATCCTTCTTTTTTCTTTTTCTTTTTCTTGTTTTTTTAAATGGTTATTTCATGAATAAGATAATTAACTTCAAAATGTTTCTTAGACTATTATTGGTATTGGGCTTCATACTTCATGATGGAAAACCTGAAATTTGTTTGCATTGAGGCCTTTGTTTATACTTTCCCCTTTTGTTTTTGGAGGGGTGGGGGGTTAGCAAAATGGGTGGTTAGAAGTATGTAGCATATTGATGCTGCCTACATATGGAAATTATGAATTATTTTGGCCGTTTTAAGATTTTAATAGTTTGTGGTAATTTTAATTTTTTTTTTTCTTTGATTAAGGTTTTGCTAGGGCAATCTTTCAATTACCATCTTAGATTCTGATTTGTATTCTGATTTTTGAAATTGCGTTGTAGAATAGGATTTTATTGCATTGTATGAATAAGACCACTCGGGTCTCATGAAAAGCTGGACTTATGAAATGAAAAATTGAGTTTCTCAATTATATGTCTGATTCTCGGTATTCTATATGAATCTAGAGTCCAAACGTGAATCAATGAGTCTTTGATGCCTAGTTTTCTGTATTCAATTGTGAATCATCAGGAACTAGAAGGTTGTTTGTGAATTGGAGTTTTCATGCTTCTCTATGCGCTACCCTACCCTACATCATGTATACCATAACAGGAAGCATTTTCGTCTTAAGTAATTACTTCTAGGCTTCAAAAGCTCGTCTTCTCTGCAGTACATAGTTGGTGCCGCATAAAATCTTGCACTTTTTGAAGATGCAGCAAATGTCAATCAAATGTTTACTGCATTCCTTTTTGTATGTTGTTGTCATTAAGGAGGAAGGTAGTCCAATTTCTGTATTTTCCCTCAAGTTTTCGATCCATTGACCACTTCTCGGATTTTCCATAGCAACTTAGTTTCCAAACATAATATGGCAGTGTTTGAACAGGAAATCTAATAAAGTTCCCCTTGGTTTTTGTTTCTTGTTAAGAAAGGTCCCCTGCTACCATTAGCCTTTTTTCTGTTCTTATTTTGGGGCATATGCATAAATCATTATTTATTTTGGTGGCTTTTAATATTATTATTGTCTGTTAATTTAGCAAGTTGTGACTTTGGCGTCTACGGTTATTATCAATAATGTGCTCATTTTGCTGCTTCATCCATGATTTTTCATTTCCTATGAATACTCGATTTATGTTTTCTAATCATTTTCATTATTCTTGCTTTGGTGGAAAATATATGACTTCTTTTATATGATGTGATCTCCAGGAGTCTAGCTCTTACTGGCGGGGGAGATCATCGCTGACTGTTCATGGTCGCGGTTTCATTTAGGCCTCATTGACATGTTTCTTCTTTTGCTGTCCCGTTTTTTCTTTTCACTTTAAATGACTTGTACTGTTGATGAGAAACAATTATTAAGAATCTCAATGAGAGCTCCTAAAGAAACTTAGTTATTTCCACACTCTTGTGGAAGTTTCTTACTTTTCGACACCCCAAATTAAACTAGAATAAATTAAAGAATTAATTAGTAGACATTTTAAAATCTCTATCTTTTGTGCTAGGCATATGCAAGTAATGGGATTATGTTATGTTGTATCATGAATGAAAGCAGTATTGATGATTATGAAAGAAACAGGGTATTTTCAGCATTTTATGTGCCTAAAAAAAGTTTAGATTGGAAATTTTCAGCATGCATATGTTGACTGGTACATGAAACCATACAAAGAGAAAAGCATCCTATCTGTTTACTTGACATGAATCGCCCCCTGGTTAGCTCACTCAAACATTCTTGGCTTGTTTGGTACTATCCAGTCTTCTGCCAAAATACCCTATATGGTGCAGGTATAGGGGCATTAAGATCCCGGTGAGGTTCGGCTTGGGCTTGGTGGATGAACCAAGACAATGTCCTGCCGAAATTGTAGAAAATTAATTGGTCAAGGTAAGAGTTTAACATTTTTTCTTAAGACAATATTGCCCATGTGTTTGGTGCTTATGGATTTTGGCACTTGTTTCTCAAGATACAATGATAAGGTTTTGTAATAGTAGCACTTCAAATTACGAGACCAATTAATCGAGCAATGTTTTTTTACTCTCAAAGGACTCAAAACGAATGCAGAATTTCTTTGAACTATAATTGCAGAAGAATTGATAATATAAGGGTCAATTGTGCAAATTCTACAAAACAAGGAGACCCTATAAAAGTTGGAAAGTTGTGCTTGAAGAGATACAACACGTTCTTCTAAGAAATGTTTCGTCTTTTCTAGAAGACACCAACACATGGTGACACATGCTTGCCTTGATCGTAAAAATCGAAGGATGAAAGCTCGAGGTTAAAAGAAGATCAATAGCCCGCTTAGAAGATGATGGCTCCTAAACAAAAGCAGCAGTGCGCGCTGGCTTCGGTCCAATCTTTCTCATTCCAAAGACTATTGGTACCTTTTGAAATTTAAACTCAAGTGATCAATTTGCTTTTAATTTTTCAATGTGAGATGAATGATTTTATTTTCCCACCAATTTCCAACAAAATTCCAAGCATTTCTCAAATTCAAGGAGCTCACTTTAAGTTTTTATTTCTCATCTTAGGAAATTGATTTGATAAATAAACTATACTATGGTTTTTCAAGTACAAAGTACAACACGCTCAACCTAAGAAGTTTGTTTTTGACTAACATGTCCCACTTAAATAATTGGTCAAAACCAATTTGTTTAGACCAATTTCCATTGGCGGTGGTGAGGGTTGTGGTCGCGGGTGGTGAAAGTTTTGATAATGTGGGTTGGGATGGGATGAAGAAGAAGACGACTAATTGTATTATTTCTTATTTATCTTTTGGGGTTATTTTTAAATTACTTACTTTTGTTATTGTCTTTTTTAAGTTTATTTAAGTTGATATTAACTGAAAATTTGAACAAAAATCGTTACAAGAGATCATCTGCGTGAATTAATGAAAATATTACGGATCATACATACTATTAAAATTTAATGGAAGTGAAATTGCGATAAATTGAAAATATTAGCAATTTATAGTGTAATTATTATTATTTTTTTTTAAATTATTGTCGCCTATTTTTCAAAAGACGAGGACAAAGTGGTCAGAAAAAAAGGTTGGGTACCTTTGCTGCTGCGGTTACTCTTCCCCCACATGGTAACTGCTATGTAGCCTATTTTCCCTCCAAAATAAAGAACTTACAACTATCAATCAAAAACCACTACATAAATTCGAATCCTTTTTCCTCTAATGGTACAATCTCATGAATTTTGCTCTCAAATTCAAAAAATCTGTGCCCCCTAACTCTTCACTCTCAATTCTCAAACGCCTCTCCCCATTTCCCACTCCAACCCCACAAACCCACCACCACCCTCTTCAAACTCTTCTCGAAAACATCCCCAAGAAATCAAACAACATAGAATTTTCACTAGTTTCTGTACTTAAATTCATTTCATCATACCCCTCATTGATCTCCAATGGCCAACAACTCCATTGCTTTATACAAAAATCTGGGCTTGATTCCAACCTTTTTGTACAGAACAGCTTGATCAGCATGTACTCGAAATGCGGGTTGTTTTCGGATGCCAAATTGGTTTTTGAGTCTTCCCTGAAGCTTGATTTTGTGTCTTGTAACATTATGCTTTCTGGGTATGTGAAATATGGTCTTTTGAATGATGCTTGTGAGCTGTTTGTGAAAATGCCGGAGAAGAATTGTGTCTCATACACGACAATGATAATGGGGTTGGCTCAAAATGGGTTTTATGGTGATGCGATTTGGGTTTTTGGCAAAATGAGGAACAACGGTGTGGTCCCAAATGAAGTGACCATGGCTAGTATTATCTCATCTTACGCGCATTTTGACGATATTCAGAATGTGAAACTACTTCATTCGCTGGTGTTAAAACTTGGCCTTGATGTGTTTGTTCTTGTTTCAACTAACTTGGTTCACTTATATTGTGTGAGTTTGCATCTCGAGGATGCTAGGATGGTGTTTAATGAGATGCCGGAAAGGAATGTGGTTTCTTGGAATGTGATGTTGAATGGCTATGCAAAAGCGGGATTGGTTGATTTGGCTAGGGAATTGTTTCAAGGGTTTATTGGCAGAGACGTGATTTCCTGGGGTACGATGATTGATGGGTACGTGCAAGTAGGGAGATTAAGTGATGCTTTGAGGTTGTATCGTGAAATGATGTACACTGGGTTGGGTCCTAATGATGTGATGATAGTGGGCATAATTTCAGCTTGTGCCCACAGACATGCATCTGTCGAGGGTCAGCAATTCCATGGTGTAGCAGTGAAGATGGGGTTTGATTGTTATGACTTTGTACAGGCAACAATAATTCATTTCTACGCTGCTTGTCGAGAAATCAGTCTTGCTTTTTTGCAGTTTGAGCAAGGAAGCAAGGACCATATTGCTTGTTGGAATGCCCTTATTGCAGGACTAATAAGAAACGAAATGGTTGATGAGGCCAGGAGTTTATTCGTTGAGATGCCCGAAAGAGATATTTTCTCATGGAGCTCCATGATCTCCGGTTATTCACAAAATGAGCAGCCTAATTTGGCTCTTGAACTTTTTCATGAAATGGTAGCTAATAGAATCAAGCCAAATGAAATCACAATGGTCAGTGTTCTTTCTGCCATTGCTACTTTGGGAGTACAGAGAGAAGGGATATGGGCTCATGAGTACATCTGCAGTAACTCAATTCCTATCAATGATAATTTGAGTGCAGCGATCATCGATATGTATGCAAAATGTGGAAACATCAATGCGGCTTTAGAAGTGTTCTATCAAATCCGAGAGAAGGCCAAAGACGTCTCACCTTGGAACGCGATTATATGTGGCTTGGCCATGCACGGGCACGCAGAACTTTCTTTAAGAATTTTCTCACACTTGCAAAGGCGTGATATAAAGCTCAATTCAATCACATTCATTGGAGTCTTGAGCGCATGTTGCCATGCTGGATTGGTGGAAGCAGGGGAAAAGCATTTCAAGAGCATGAAAAGCATATACAATCTAGAACCAAACATAAAGCACTATGGTTGTATGGTGGATCTTTTGGGCAGAGCCGGAAGATTGGAAGAAGCAGAAGAACTCCTAAAGAGCATGCCTATGAAAGCAGACGTCGTGATATGGGGTACGCTATTGGCAGCATGTAGAACTCACGGGAACACAGATATAGGCGAAAGAGCTGCCGGCAACTTGGCAGGGGTGGAACCATCTCATGGTCCTAGTAGAGTTTTACTGTCCAACATTTATGCAGATGCTGGAAGGTGGGGCGATGCATATTCAGTCCGGCGAGCAATGCAAAGTGGAAAATTGTCGAGGTCACCGGGGTATAGTGGTGTTGTGTAAAGTGTTGAGTTTCTTCAGTGCACAAAGAAAAATTCAGTTAGCAATAGCCGATAAAGCACCACCATGCACTGTTGATTCTGCCATGAGTATTCTGTCCTAATAGAAAACTACACAAACCAGTGTATTTAGAGCTTGTTTGGTTAAGTTTAAATCATAATTCGACTCTGACTTCTCCACTTAAATATCATTAGGGTGAAAAACACTTAGGTCACCTTACTTTGAGAAAATTTCATTTTAGTCATTCAACTTTTTTATTTTTGTGAAATTCACTATTGAAGTTTTAATTTTGTCAACAGGCAAACTTGCGCTTTAACACGAAACTTGGTCATAGTTATGTAAATGCAATTTTTACAAGTTGAAAAACGCGATTATTGCAACTAACGAATCCTATTATAAGTTCATGTTTTTTTATGTTACGCCTAACATGTAAAATTAAAATTAAGAGAGGTGATATAACACTTACAATAGCCATGACACGTATAATTGGTATGCAAAATAAAACAAAAACAAACCTTTTTCTATTGTCAATGAGTCAAGGTTTCGGACTGGCTAACGTATGCCATGACGCGTGATCACCCCCCACCCCCACTCCCGGGACGGCGCCCAAATTCCTCGTATTTCTGTGTTCACAAATAAAAAACACACGAAACCGCTGCTTATTGTCAAAGAATGTTAGGCCCCCAGTGCTGTGAAAATCCACCAAGCCTCAGCCCATCATGTGGAGCAGGGAGTGTACAAGAGATTGGAGGCCTCAAAACATATGTCATTGGATCCCAAGATTCTAAGGTTGCCATTCTTCTAATTGCTGACGCCTTCGGTAATAATCTGACAACCTTAAACTCAACTTCTCGTTGAATTTGTTAGCTGAATACGATGAAGAGTGTACTGATTCAATCTTAGTTTAAATTTGATTGGAATCGTTTTGCAGGCTATGAAGCTCCGAACTTGAGGTAAATTTAGTTTTTGTTTTGACTGATGAGTTATGAAGCTTTGCTTATGTTTGATTTCTGAAATACGGCTTAAAAATCTCAATGATCACTATACTTCCAAATGTTGTTTATCAAACTTTTACATTTTTTTTTGAATAGTTAACTTATATCCTTGTTTGCCATCCATCTCCTTGGGTTTGAAAATTAACTATTTCGATGTCGTGGTAAACAGTCCTTACTTTTTCAATCGATCCAGATGGAAAACAATGTTAAAACTTGAAAGTACAGCTGGAAACAACTTTGAAATTACTTTAGCTATTCGAAATTTTTTTAAAGTTCAGTGAAGGTTGGTAAACAACTTTGAAAGTACAGTGACTATTTAAAAAAAATTCAAAATTCGGCGACACTTGAGAAACAAAAGTAAAGTGACAATTGAAATTTTTTACTCCCTAAACACCTGAAAACCAATGATAGGGTTGAACCTGGCTAGTCCCTCAACTTATATTTTAATTCACAAATGGTCACCGAATTTTTTTGTGAGAGTTTAGTCATCCCGTATAATTCCATTTGTCTAACTAACGGATTTGATGTCATGGCAAGTGGAAATCTAACGTGGCCTGTTAACTTCGTCCACCTTACCATTCATATAAGCTGATCCGTTAGTTTGTTCAAATGTAATTGGATGTAGTGACTATCGGGAAACAACATATAAAGTAGTGACCAAATTTTTAAGCAAATGTTCTGGGACCATTAGGGAACCAACCAATAAGTGGAAAAAAACTGTTTTTAACCCTTTTTCGTTGAAGAACTGTTTCTACCATTTTTATGTCTTGTTATTGGCTTTTGAATATTTAATATAATTGGGGCTAGCTGCATTTGTTCATACTATTAGCTATTACAAAGAAAATCTCCATAAATTGATTCCATATCCAAGTACCTGATGAGAGGTGTTTCACTCCCTCCTCATCTTATTCTAGCTCCATTATATAAAAGTAAGAGCCCGTTTGGTAGAGTTTATAAACTAGTTTATTTGACCAAAATGGTTTATTTGACAAAAAAAATTGTCTTAGTAGCCGTCATATTTGACAATTCTTGATTAAATAAACTGTTTTGGTCAATTAAACTAGTTTATAATCTCTACCAAACGGGCACTAAAGTTCTCTGGAATGGTGCTCTAATCGTCCTTTTTTTTGTTTGTTTAGTTGTCCGATTAGGAAATCTCAAATGTCGAAGATAGCTGGGCCATTGTGTTAGCCTCAACATTGGCCCTAGATTCTAGGTAAATGGTCAATCCCGAGGCAGAATCTCTGCAATTTCGGCTTTGAGTTCTTTGCTATTTATTCTATCATGTGCTACTTTTTTGGCTAAAATAATTTGGATTACTGTTTGGTGCTTAGTGGAAATGATTACTAGAGTTTTGTTTCTTTTTTTTTTTTTGTGTGTGTGTAATGCTTCATCTTTTTTTTTTTTTTTTTTTTTTTTTTTTTTAAACTGGAACCAAAAAATCTAATATGTGAGTTAACTGAGGAAACATATACTGTCACCACTCATTTATGCTGAGCAGCAATCCATCTTGCTGCTTGGTAAAAAACACAATCCTGTTCTTAAGTGAGTGAAATAAAAGGGTTATAGGAGGGTACATGTGGTAGAACCATTATAATTAAAACTCACATTTTATTAGAGGAAGAATTAATATGTTAGTAGACCAATCCTCACACTTCCGGTCGAATTTAGACCCATGATTTTGTAGTATTTAGCCTCGTTCTTACTTTTGGGCTAAGTCTAATTGCGGCAATCCTATTCACTAGAGTGACCTTGTTGCCAATCTTTAAATCCTTAACAGAAGTTGTTTATAAGTAATGAAATTTCAGAATAATTTGTTTTGCCACATTATCTAGGAAGCTTGCAGACAAAGTTGCAGCTTCTGGTTTCTTAGTAGTGGTTCCTGATTTCTACTATGGTGATCCATACGCTCCTGATAAACCTGGATTTGATCTAGAGTCATGGTTAAAGGCTCATACCACGGTTCGTTTCCTGCTTCATTCTGTGCCAATTTACTGTAATCGTATTTCATATGCACCGTGCACATTTTATGCTAATTGGCTACTCCCAGTTCCAAGTATCGTGATTGACAACCCAGATATTTCAACACACCTCACGCGCAGAGTTCATTCTCTATTCACAGCGTGCGTAATCAACATTTTTCCCTTTCGTTCAGTTAATAGAATATCCGAGTGCATTAAGCTGAGATGTAGATACAGAAGATTTATTTACAACTTAACAGGTTTTACACAGATTTCTGCCTTCTTGTTGTGTTATTGCCTGTTACTTGGAGTTTGTTCTTTTAGGAAAAAGGGTGCGAGGATGCTAAGGCAGTAATTTCTGCCTTGAAAAGCAAAGGCGTGTCTGATGTAGGAGTTGCTGGTTTTTGTTGGGGAGGTAAGCGATTTTGGTATATGTACTTTTTCCCTAAACCCAAAAAAAATATGTTTGGCTGGTAAGACTAAAATCTTTTTATGCTGCTGTTATAGGGATGGTATTGGGGAAATTGGCAAAATTTGATTGCATTAAGGCTGCAGTTGTGTTGCATCCCGGTAAAATAACAGAGGAAGAAATAAATGGTAAATTTGAATTCTAAAGTTTCAGGGACATGTCTTTACCTTTTTTTCCCAAAAGGTTTTCTGATCCTTTAATTAATTACCGTTGCCATGATATTTCAGAGGTGAAATGTCCGATTGCTATATTGGGAGCTGAGAATGACAATTTTGCTCCACCGGAGCACCTAAAACACTTGGGAGAAATATTATCAACGAAAGCCGAGGTAAGAAGCTCGAGCCAATCTTCACCTTTTGTGAGTTTTAAATTCATATACTATTAAGAGTTGGGTTCAATCTTAAAAGGTCGACTTTATTAAGAAATGTAGTCCAAACCCTTATATACTGGTTAATGCTTTTATATAAGCGACAATGGGGTTTATATCTTAACATGCCATCACACACGAATCATGAAATTTGATTGCTCGTTTGAGCTCTAGACAGATCGAATTGTTCAATTGAGCTTGTTGGGCTTTGATACCATATTAATACTTGGGCTCCATCTTAAGAAGTCAATCTTATTTTATTAATGTTTTTATCTATAAGCGATGTGTGATTTATCCCTTAACAAATAGTATTGACATTATTGTTTGAATTCAAAAAAGCCATTTAGGGTGCATGCAAGGAATGGGACACGAAACCTTCCCATTGTACCTCTGACACTCGAATCTATGTTTATTTCATATATAAATAAATTATGAAATACTTGAAGATCTCGTAGAATGCTTTATTTATAGTTTCCGGAGGTTTCACGCGATAGAGTCCTATCCTGTTTGGATTGGAATTAGCGTTCAATATGGATGTAGATGGATTTTGATTCCCGTATCTCTTGATTGATAAAGTTTATCTTCTTATTTGGATGAGATACCGAAAAGACGAGTTCATAACAGTTGTCTTCTCTTAAAAAGAATTAGGTCATAACTTGAACTTACTCTAAAGCTCCTGTTTATTAGATGTGCATAAATTGGAAAACGGATAAATCAGCTAATACTTATTTTTCAGATTGATAGCTATGTGAAGATATTCCCCGGTGTTGCTCATGGATGGACAACTCGATACAATGATGATGACGAATTTGCTGTAAAGAGTGCTCAAGAGTCTCACTCGGACATGCTGAACTGGTTTACCAAGTACATCAAGTAAAAAGAAACCGAAAGGAGCAAAACTTCGGGACCCTCTCTTTGTTCATTTGTACTGCTAGCTCACCTATTGTACTGTGATACATGTAAATTGTGGCCAATAAATCCAGAATTTGAACAGTCTTATGTACTCTCATCGTGATTAACTATCGAAATATCCTTATATTCAAAAACTCTCTTTGTCGCGATTCCTCAAATTTTATTCTTGTTTTAAAATAATTCCCTCTATAGTTATATTTCTGTTGACGTCAAAATCTGTCAGCAGTGAAGTTGTGCAAGAATCTTCATATGTTATCGATCTTAGGGTTGATTTGCAAAAGAACACGTATAAAGAGGCACTAGGGTTGACCAATGAACTTCCTCCGAACCTAAGTTAGTTTCGGGCAATTTGACTGTAATGCACATATGACAACACGTGCGTAAAATATAAAGTGAATAATGCATAATGTGTGTTGCGTTGAAAATGAATCCCTTACTTCATATATATCTCGTTTACATACTTGCTATGTATGACTTATCAATACGCCTGAAATTAATAATATTGTCGAAAATCTTCTTTATTTAGTAAATCAATTACTTATTTATTCTCGGCTAATCGCATACCAAAATTAATGAGTCTTCTAAATAAGATAAGAAGTGATTAATAGGGAGTTGTGTAAGAAAGTTTTTTTTTTTTCTAATTTAATTCAATAGTTGCCATATGGTGTTAAGAAACTACCGTCATTAAAGAAAGTTTAATTAAGTAACCTTGATTGTGCACATTAATATAAATTATCAATTTCAACAAACTTTGTTTTCTTCGAAACCTTATTGTTGGTAACTTGGTAGCATCTAATTGGGTGTAGAAAGAAGTCAAAATAATCCAGAATCTTCCTTGTGAAGAATATACCTTCCATAGAAATCAAGTCATTCAATCTCCTTTTCTTTTGGAATCAATATTCAGCATGTGGCATAACATTCACCAATAATTAAAAGCTGAAAATCACTTATGAGAGACATTTCTTGGAAGGACTGCAAACTTCTCCCAAAAATCTCCTTTCCAATTAGATTTTCATTTTCTCAAAGTGATGTAAGAGCTTACGTCACTAATATTATTCGACTGGGATATCTTCAACTCAAATTTTAAAATTTTTTAAAAATTCATAAAATTTCAGCTGTCATCAAATTGAATTTTAAGAAATTATAGGCGTCGCAAAAAATATTTGGTTATAATATTTTGAATCCATGTAATATACGAAAATCTATAAAAAAAAACTATGATATAGAATTATGTTAAAAATCTTATCAATTCAGTAACATTCTATTTCAAATCAACGAAATTTACGAGAATTCATAAATCTTAAGAAATCTATTTAAATTTAAATTGAAGAACTTGTAAATAGAATTTATCAGTATAATAGATAAATAATTTATTCTAATTTATTTATCGGTAGTAAAATAATACTCAACTTTAAAATATATGTATATAAATTTTCATTGTAGTTGCATAATCCATTTCTTTATTAATTACACAATCATCACCAAGTTAAATTTTATCTCTCATCAAAGGTGGACACGTTTTAAATGTTTAAAGAAAGAACGTGTCACTTTTCGAAAAGAAAAAGCACATCTAATCTTCTCTTATCATATATAATAAAGATCATATATAATAAAGAGTAGTGATATAGTACTTACAGTGGTCAACATACTTGGTATTACCACATTGATTACTTTTTAAAAAGTTGTTGATAATGTTTTGAAATTCTTAAAAAATGGCAAATGTAGTGATAGTACCCATTGTGATTCCTATATCACTGCTCATATAATAAATATTGATTTTGTCCTAATTTCCACTGTGGGCACAAGTGTCCCGGGACATTAGAACAATGCCCGGCATTAGAACGGTGCTGTAATAAATATATAAAATACCCACCACACCACAACACAACACAACACAACACATCTTCCACAAAAAAGGGTCTTCGCTGCAGTATCAATCATTTGACAAAACTAGAGGTAATCAAATGTCAGGCCCTCAGTGTTGTGAAAATCCACCAACTCTAAGCTCAAGCACTGGAGCAGGCCATATTGAAGAACTTGGAGGTCTCAAATGCTATGTTTCTGGCACTGCTGATTCCAAGCTTGCTGTTATTCTGATTTCTGATGTTTATGGTATGTATTTTCTTCTAATATGGGATTTTGGGTATTGTGAAGTTTCAGTCTTTTTCTCCTGTGTGATGGGTATTTGTTGATTTCTAATGTTCTTGTTGTTGAGTTTCACTATCCCAAGTTAACTAGTGAAATGGTTTATCACCGTCTGATTTCATTTTTATTACATATTACAAGTGGGTTTTCTTATCCAAGTGGGTTTTCTTATTTATGGATAAGGGAAAAATCCCACGTCCATTGAAGTCAAAACAAATCTTGGATACTCCTCTTAACAGTGGGAATAGTGCTAAATGGCTGGTGACCCGACCAATTTTTCTGAAGGGCCGTTGAACTATTTTTCAAGCAAATCTCCAAATATAACCCTGCGTTCTCTTCCTTGCTTATTACATTTCAAATCATTTAAAATTCATCTATTGCTGGGTGCTGAAAAAGATAAGATTTCTAAGTTAGAAACCCAAGCTTAGAATCCAACCCATTTCATGTACGTAAGAAATTTCATTTCAAGATTAGAATCTAACCTATTTAAATTCTTGCAACATGTATGTTTTTCTTATTCTTTTAATTATGGTGGAAATTGTGGATTTTATGGTATAAATCATGAAAATATGTATATATTTGAGAATGAATTGTGATTTTTGGTTGAAATTTATGTAAATTTGACTTCATTTGGGTTGGGTTAATTGAAAAACCAGTTTAATATGTGTAAATTGGCGTTAATAGACCCATGGTCTTTTAAGATTTAGTGTGTTAACGGTTCTTAACAGAAGTTTGTTAACAGAGCTGTGGTTTGTTAAGGTTAATTCATTTCAAGATTAGAATCTAACCCATTTAAATTTTTTCAAAATGTATGTTTTTCTTATTCTTTTAATTTATGGTAGAAATTGTGGGTTTTATGATAGAAATAATGTAAATATGTATACATTTGGGTATGAATGGTAATTTTGCTTTAAATTTATGTAAATTTGAGTTTATTCGAGGTGAGTTAATTAAAAAATTAGTTTAATATGTGTAAACTGGCGTTAACAGACCAATGATTTATTAATATTTGGTCTATAACATACCTTAACAAAAGTCTGTAAGAGACCTGTAAGAGACCATTGGTTTGTTAAGGCCTGGTCTGGCCTTAACTATTAACAAACCTGTGGTATGTTAACAGGCCTCTAGTTTGTTAATGGTTTGGTCTTAACAGAATTATAGTTTGTTAACAGGCCTCTGGTCTATTAATGATCTGGCCTTAACAAAACTGTATTCTATTAACAGGCTGTGGCCTGATAATGGTGTGTTAACAGACCACGCGTTAACAAATCATTCTATTAACAAACCTCATTAATGAGGATATTTAAGCTTTTTTTTTTTTTTTTTTTTTATGTAAAAGAGGCCTTTTCAACTTAAATTATATAAGTTAGGTGCTTTTCCGATTCGACTTGTTTGACACGGCCTTTTAGCCAACACGGCCCCTCTTAACATCTTAACGTTTTAAGATAGAACACAAGTGTTAATATTGTATCAGAGCGAGAAAAATTTCACATTGAATAAAGACGAAACAAATAAAGGCTTGGACTACTATCTTGACAAGGTTGATTTTTAAAGGAACCCAAAGTCTTAATATTTATATTCCTGAATATGTGTTAATTCAAGATCTTTTTTGGAGAGTTTCATTTGCAAGTTATTCTTGTTTGAATTCGTTTATCACCGCATGATTCCTTTTTGTTACATTTTGCAATTGTGTTTTCTTATTTTTGTTTGTTGAGTATGTGATTTAGATACCATAAAGCCTCAAAATTTTCTCATCGTATTGGTTGTTTTCAAGGTTATGAATACATTTGCATGTTTGAAACAACTCAGGTGATGGATATGTATTTCCTAAAATGAAATCATATTCTCTGTCTGAAACCATAAGATCAATGTAAGATGAAAATCTATCTCAATTAAAACATAGGATTTGTACAAATGATCAAAATTAATACTTTTTCACATTTTATTTTGAACACTACAATTGGTAAGGGTGGGCATAATTACCACCAACCCGCCTAAACCGACTGAACCAAACCGAATTGGATCGGGTTGGTTCGATTTTTCATCATTCGTCGGTTTGGTTTGAGTTGTTTGCTCCATTTGGGTCGGTTTCAGTTTGAGAGAAATAAACCAACTAAACCCGAAGTAAACCGAAGCCCATAAATTAAAATTAAACACAAATCCCAACCAGATCCAACCTTAATGTTGGATCATATTATATTTTGGACATATTACCACGTTACCAAATTTTGATGCAAATATATAAGATCATATTTAACATGTTTGATTTGAAAATATTGGATCATATTAAGACCTGTTATCATATTTTGATTCAAATGTATTATATAGGGGATTATACTTAACATGTATTGATTTGTTATATTTTGAAAAACAGATTAACAGATTGTAGGTCCAAATTTTTTTTCAAATGATATATATATATTTTAATACAAATACAAGCCCAAACCACCCAAGCCCAAACCACCTAACCCAAACTGAACCAATCCAAGATTTGGGTTCGATTTTGGTCAGTTTGGTTTGGGTCGGTTTACCCTCGCAATTCGGGTTGGTTCGTTTTGGGAGAAAACCAAAACCCATGCCCACCCCTAACAGTTGGAGATGAGTTTTTCAAGATTTGACTTGTATTTTCATCTCCCAGTTTTCTAAGATTTCATGCCAAACAAGCTGATTGAAATCTTTACTACTACCATAGGCCTTATGGATGTTGGTTTGTTGGTTCCACATCTATTCTTGATCCCCTGTAACAATATCTTTTGATTGGAGTGGACTGTTTCTTTTCAATTATCTGAATGTGTTTTTTTGGCACTCTACGGTCTGAATGTTCAATACAATGTTTTTCAATGTTGAATTGTGAATTTGTATTGACTAACTCGACAATTTAGCTGAGTGATGTTTTTTTGCAGGCCAAAATGAAAAATGATACACTCATAATTATAATTTTCACTGAATATGAGGAAGGGTTTTGTTTGTTTTCATTATTGTGGGATTTTGGTGTTGCAAAGCTTGAATCTTATTGTTTTATAATTGATTGGTATTGATGATTTTAAGGCATTTAGCTCCTATTCATATTCTGTTTTTCTTGGGCTTAGATGTTAATTAAGTAACGATTGTTTGTGGATGCCAAGCTAGTTGATTTCAAGCTACTCATCTTTCATATTGTCTTGCCTTTGCTAGGTTAATTTCACCTTATTTAACATAACAGCATATTAAGTCATTTTAAGCTTTTTATCATGTATTTATCTTCCTTTAACTAAAGAAACTAATAGAAGGTGATCCGAGTATCTTTTACAATATCAAGGAAGATGTTAAAAAAAGGACCAACATTTGAGTACTCTGAAGTGGAATGATGATCAACACTGCAATAGGCAACTTGGTTTTTATTTTTTATTTATTTACGGGAGCAAAAACAATTCACTCTTTTTTTGGTCCAAATTAAAGAAGTCACCCTTCTATTCAATAGCTAGTATACTCTCCATAAAGCTTAATTGTCTTTATCGCAAAAGATGGATCTTAATCTCTTCATTATAAATGGAGTCTGTACTTAATTACAATGTAGTTGTCATGGGGTTATAAGCTTGTTGTAAGTTGTGGAAGTGGATATGCATACATCCTATGTATATTATGTAAAACTGCTGTACGTGAATATTTCCTTGTTTATATAAATAAAATTTTACTGCAATTTTTACAATCTAATTTTACTCATTTGGTTTGATCTGTGCAGGATATGAAGCTCCTAACTTGAGGTACTTACTCTCAAATTTCTTCCTAATTTTGGATACGATTTTACTATGCGGTACTTTAATTATAGCACTTTGTGATTTTGTAGATGTTTATTCCCCGTTCTAGGCATATGGTTTATTGGCTTGTGTACCTAACTTGCTAGACTCGTAAATAGCCATGTGAAAATAATGTAAAGTCATATAGTGTTGTGATGCTAATATTTGTAATGCACTTTCAATTATTAAGGAAGCTTGCCGACAAAGTTGCTACTGCTGGATTCTATACTGTTGTACCAGATTTCCTGAATGGAGATCCGTTTGAGCCAGAGAATGTTGAGAAACCCATACAGATTTGGATAAAAGAGCATGGACCAGTGAGTTCTCTTTCATACCTGACTCAATTGGCCGTAAAATCCATCTTCAGTTGAACTTTAACTGCATGCTTGGTACATGGTAATGGGTAGGACTTGACAATATAATCAACAAGATTTTGTCTTCCTTAATATTGTCTAGTACTCTCTATTCCTCCCTACCAAACATGCCATAATCCCTTAGGTCCATTTCCTTCCATTCTCAGACACTGGTGTAGCTTTCACCTTTTCTGGGATCCAATTGCCATTTTCAATTGAAAATTGCAAAGCTCGTGAAGCTTTGGACTATTTAAATTAGTGCCCCCTCCCTCCGTGCACGCGCACACACGCGCGCGCACACACACAAAGCTGTAAACAAAAGAAAAGAAAAAAAAAAATTCTAGAAATTCTTTTGCGAGGATTTGCACTTCCATTTCCCAGCCATTCCCACAGGTTTCGTTTGTGAAAAATAAAAAACTCAATATTATCTTTTGTAGGACCAAGGATTTGAAGATGCAAAGCCAGTTATTGAAGCTCTAAAAAGCAAAGGCATAGAGAAGATTGGAGCTGCAGGCTTTTGTTGGGGAGGTGGGATTTTTTTCCAAGATGAAAGTTTAAGCATTTTGATCTGTTGTGAATTTAATCAACAGTTCCAATTATATATAATACATTTTGCGAAGTATGTAAGTTTGTTAAAATAAAACTTCTTTTCAGCAAAGGTCGTTGTGGAACTAGCAAAGTATGCTTATATCCAAGCTGCGGTGATCCTTCATCCTTCATTTGTATCTTTAGAGGACATCCAGGGTAAGACTTATGTTTGGTACAAATCTGCCAAATTCTTTCTTTTTCTCCATATGTTTTAGAGATCGATCTATCTTATTATTCTTCTGAACACCACGTTCTGCATTCTTGGCTTGGGGAGCATGGCTTCCGGGTTAAAAATGCTGTTAGCCATTTAACTTATAGGGAAGTTTCATTTGGGTCACTCATTTAAAATCTGTCAGTTGTTTTCAAGGACCAACTTGGAAGATGGCAATTTGGCGTGGCATCAACATGGAGGTCTTCCACATATACATTCTCTTAGAAAAACTAATGGGTTATAAACTAAGTGACCAAACTAAAACAAAAGGCAAACTTCAATGAACACTTGGAACAAAATAAAATTTGGTGACTAACATGAAACTGCGCTATATGTTGAGTGACTAACAGTGTTTCTTATGCCAGGTCTTTGTATTTCAACTTTAGGAGAGTTTTATGGGTAAATTAGAACTTGAGTAGTTTTGTGTCTGTTGAGACATTAACATTAGAACAATTTTCAGGGGTTAAGGTTCCAATTTCTATTCTTGGAGCTGAGATTGACAAAATGTCTCCACCAGAGCTCGTGAAAGAATTTGAGGCCGCCTTAAATGCAAAGCCTGAGGTAAGAAATTCGGTACACTACTGCAGTTACAATTGACTGTAGATATCAATTTGCCAATTCTCAGCTTCAAGTTGTCACATCCTGCATTGCATCTACTCAATACGTTTTCGGTAATGAGTATTCAGACAAGACGAAGTTCATCTTTTCTCTTATGGTTTATTATAACGGGATTTATACAATTATACTTTGTTACATGCTTCTATTAACAAAATTGCTAGGCACGTAAGTTGATTGGTCAGTTTGAGTAGGTTGAAATCTGTTGCATAGATTCTTCAAAGGGTAAGACAAAAAATTACAAATTTAAGATGGGATGACTAGCTTGGAAACTGTAATGTAGAGGATTAAGATGCTCACATTTTATCTATTTTATTCAATGTTGAAGTAGAAATGCCGAGGTGAGATTTCATCTCAAATTCTAGGCATGATTTCTTCAAAATATTATGATTTTATAGAGGTGAGTGCCAATGATAAGTGCATGTTTGGCTAAGCTTAAAAAGTTATATAGAGGTGAGTGCCAATGATAAGTGCATGTTTGGCTAAGCTTAAAAAGTTAACTTATAAGTAAATAAGTAAATTTTATAGATAAGTTACTTGTTTTAAAACTAATTACTACCTTCGCCTCAATAAGTAACTTTTTTATTTACAAAATATAAGAAGAAAAATGTGACTAATCTGGAAATAAAAAGTTACTTGAAAGTATACTAATGCAACTTTTATGCTTAAACATGCTGTCTTTTGGTCATTATAAAAGTAGCTTGACTAAAAAAATGCCCCAAATGTAACCATTATAGTTGACTAACAATAATATAGATAGATCGACTATTCTCTGTAATGTCAAGAGGGATTTTGAGCCATAGAAATAGACTGTTCGAGACATTGTTGTCAAGAATTTCGCAAGCCAAACCTACGTATGTTGAATTTGGGTTGCTCTGTTAATTTCCATCTTTTGCAGGTAGTTATATCTCTATCGATGAAGACAATAACAAATTTTGACGGTCTTTTCCTTTGCAGGTTGATGCCTTTGTGAAAATATTTCCCGGGGTTTCACACGGTTGGTCTGTAAGGTACAAGGATGACGATGAAGCTGCTGTAAAGTCTGCAGAAGAGGCTCAAAAGGACTTGTTGGATTGGTTTGCTAAGTATCTGAAGTAAATTGTACTAAATTATGTTTACAATTTCATATGCATTTTGTTGAGAATATGTTTGTCTGAATACAATGGATTGATGTATCAAGTACTTGTGAATCATCAAATAATAAACAATATTTTTAAACCTGTCTGGAAATTGAACTGAAAAAGTTCAAGGGAAAATTCCTTCCAATCTTTATATGTTGGACCAATTTGTGATGCCGAGGTAGTGGGATCTTGTGATGAAATTGTTCTTATCGGGGGGGGGGGGGGGGGGGGGGGGTCGGAATATTTACCTCGTGTAACATTGAAATAGAGGTTGCCTGTGAATTTCGGGTTCACAACCGCATGTTTGTGACAGACAACATTATCAAACAAAGCGAGTAGCAGAAGAAGATTGATAATAGAAAGTTGTAGAAGGTTGGTTTGGTGAATCGTTGTTGAATCGACTGTGGACCATTTCCTTGTTGATTTTCCATTTTGTTGTATGTTGGCAAACAAAAACACCAACGTGATGACAAACCATCAAGTTCACGGAGTTGCACGAAATGACTTGATTGAGATAAATAATAAATTAAGTGACTCAATTATGAAAAAATAAAATTTAGTTTATTGGAAGGTTCTTGATCCTATTTTTGTAATGTTTTTTTTCTTCTTGATTTGTTTATTTTGTTTCACAAGAAGATTGGTATCTTTGGGAGGATAAAAAATTACAGTGTATTTTCATGGTAAGGTGAATTACATGGACTATTATGATGAACATGTCAAAAAAGGGCTGTATTTTTTTTCATATTCTTTACTGAAAAAATGAGTACAAATAAATAGCAATGAAAGGAGCAATTTATGTAAGCTATTTTAGTGTATACACTTTCTATGACTAGTATCATAGTTGACCCAATGGATCTTACAATAAACTATGCTATAATTTCTCCAATCAGCTCTTTATTGACAACTCACGCCAACAATCTCAAGTTGGTGCGTAGATATCTCTAATGCCCAACTTGTCCAGTGAGTTGTGGAAGATATTGCTTGAAACAACCTTTGTAAGTATATCAACTAGTTGATCTTCAGATTTGACAAATGGAAATTGAATTTTCTTGGCTTCAAGATTCTGTTTAATAAAAAGTTGATCTACCTCAACATGCTTAGTACGATTATAATGGATTGGATTATGTGAAATAACAATGGCTACCTCTGAACTCAGCTTCAGCATTGGATAATGCCACTCCTTTTTGTTTTTTGCTACTCCAAATTTCTAGATTGCCTATTACGAAGGTAAAGTAGCCTGATGTGGAATTCCTGTCAGAAATATTCCATGCCCAATCTACATTTGTGTAACCATCAATATTGAAATGATTACTCTTAGAAAACATAAGCTCTTTCCGATGAGCAGACTTCAAATAGCGAAGAATCCGTAGTACTGCATCCATATGATTTTTACTAGAATGGTGCATAAACTAACAAACGATGCTTACAGCGTAAGCGATATCTGGTCGAGTATGGGATAAATAGATTAGCTTACCAACTAATCTTTGATACCTTCTTTATTAGTTGGTGCTTGATTTTGATATTCTCCAAGTTTGTGATTTTGAACAATTGGAGTATCGGCTGGCTTATAATCAAGTAATCCCACTTCTCACAATAAATGTAGAACATATTTTCTTCGGGAAAATATATACTTTGTCTTCACCTAGCTACTTCAATTTTCAAAAAATATTCGAGCAGGAGTATTCAAGTCATTAAAAGGTGAAGGTGTAGTGGGAGTGTTTACCTCAGGAATATTCTCACGAGATGGGTCTTCAGGTATTGAGGGGTGAGGTGGTTCAGCTTCAGCATCTGATTCAACTTCTCGAATTATATCAGCACCATTCCCTTCTTCTAGTCCAACATCATTTCTATTCTCTTCACTAACATGCACCAATTCTGTTGATTTATATTGTGTCAGAGTGTCCTCAAATCCTGGTCAATTTTTCCAATTTTGTTCTTCATTTTGTATCTGTTGGGCTAAATATGTGATGCCAACAATTATCTGGGGCAATGATGAAACTGGGTTCAGCCCAAATATGGTGAAGTCCATGATCCATTGCCCAAATCGTTTTTCTCCTCTTGTATAAATAGGCCCACTTAAGTGAAGACCCAGTCCAACTGTATCTGACGCTTGAGATGGCTCTTGGCTGAGGACCGTTGGATGAATTATTGATCAATGGTTGGCAGCTCCGGTATAAATACCCCCTGAAGTTGCCTTATTCTTCAGAGAGTCACATTCGCCGTCTGAAAAGAGAGAGAGAAATAGGGTTAGAGTTTCTCTGTGAAATTGCTTTTGTCTTCTTCTCTGATTCCACTAAAACCTCTGGTTTTAGTGTTCTTCTGCTTCTTCTTTCCTTCTGATGAAGGTTTCTGAGTGATATATTGGAAAAGTAGTGTAGTTGTGAGGCCTCTGTTTTGGCCGTCGTTCTGAGTTACTGTAGCAACTCAGTGTTGAGTTCAGTTGGGTCTTGTGGTCTCTGTAGTGGGTCTGGTTTCTTGAGGTGGAAACGAAGGGTACAATGTTCTGAGCCCTAATTCCATTTTTGGGTATTCGGTTATTTTCTTGGTTCTTGGAACTGTGTTCTCTGGTTGTAAGTTGATCTTGTATTTTAACAGTGGTATCAGAGCCTGAGTGGCGTTCTTGGAAACTTCTTTCTGAACAGTTGTTGAAAAATCAATTTTCCCCTTTCCTTTTGAGCAAAGAAAAATTGTTTTTTCATTTCTTGAAGTTTCACTTTTACAACTAAGGAGTTCCTTTAAATTCTGGTTTATTTCCTATTTTTTTTTACTGTGCACTTCTTACCTCTGAAATTGTTTGCTCTTGGTTACCTTTCAGTTGAATAAAGGTAAAATGATGACCAAGTCTCCGGTCACCACAATGGTTTGCATCTTCTAACCTCTGTTGTTATTATAATCTTGATTGCTTTCTAAATAGTTAGTTTCGCAAGTAATTGAATAAATCTTGTTGAAATATCTTTTTTGCCTCTGTTGTTTGTTCTTATCATCTTGTCTTAGTCAAGTTTTTTATAAAATCCACTGTCTCAGCTTTGTGCCTTGACCTGGGAACATGATTCTCACGGAATCCTGGTGAAACTGAGCAGTAATTGTTCTCTTTCTGTTGCCTTTGTGAATATAGTTTAATAAACTCTAGTCAGTCTGTTTTTTGTACTAAGTGTGCATTTCTTGATTGTTCTTGTTTAGTAAATATTCTGTGTTGCCTGAATTTTTTGTTATCCTGTCATCCTGTTATTGCATGTTGCATTTCTTGGTGAATCTTTATGCTGTCATGACTAATACCAGTTTTGAACTTGGGGTTTTTAATGGAAAAGGGGATTTTCCTATATGGCAACAAAAGATGAGGGGGGTGTTAGTCCAACAGAAAGTAGCTAAAGCCATAGATGGAACCTTTCCTGATACTATGACTGAAGAACAAACCACTGAGGCAGATGAACTTGCCTATACCTCCATAATACTGCACCTTTCTGACCAAGTCCTAAGGAAAGTAGGAAAGTTAGATTCTACTCAACTTCTTTGGAAAAAGTTAGAAGAATTGTATTTAGTGAAGTCCCTGCCAAATAAACTGTTTCTGTTAGAAAAGTTTTTTAGTTTCAAAATAGATTCCTCTAAAGAACTTGATGACAATCTTGATATCTTTAACAAATTAGTTCAAGATATCACCAACACTGGGGAAAAAGTATCTGAAGAGTATAAAGCTGTTATTCTCTTAAATGCTATTTCTGAAGTCTATAGGGATGTTAAGACTGCCATTAAATATGGCAGAGATACCCTTACCCAAGACATTGTTGTAAATTCTTTAAGGAGTAAGGATTTAGAGCTGAAATCTGAGAAGGCAGAGGGTAGTGCTACTGAGTCTCTCTATGTTAGAGGTAGGTCTCAAAATAGACAGAATGGGGGTTATGAAAGTCAACAGAGTCAGGGTAGTAGCAGTAATAGCAACTATAAGAAAAAGAACAAAGGAAGGTCTAGATCCAAGTCTAAGGCTAGAGGGAAGAAGTGTTATGGGTGTGGTAAAACTGGCCATTTTATCAAAGATTGCTATAAAAGAAAAAATGAGCAAAAGGATAAAATGGCTGATGAGGGAAATATAGTTGAACCAAAAGAAGCTAATACTATAGATGTTTATGTTGTCACTGAACCAGTCAGTGGGCATTCTTCTGTCAATTATGCTGATAAAAGTGACCAAATTTAAGAATGGATCTTGGATTCTGGTTGCACTTTCCATATGACATCTAGAAAGCATTGGCTTCATGACTTTAAGAATGTTTCTAATGGGGAAGTCATTATGGGAAACAATGTGGTCTGTAGAATTGAGGGGATTGGAAATCTGACTTTAAGATTTGAAAATGGTTATATCTGTACTCTTGAAAGAGTCAGATATGTACCTGATCTCAATAGGAATTTAATTTCTGTAGGAGACTTAGATGGGATGGGATTGTGTGGCAAATTTGGAGATGGCATGCTAAAAGTGATCAAGGGATCTCTAGTCATCTTCAAAGGGTTCAAAAGAAATGGGATTTATGTGACTCAGGCTGAAGTAGTGTCTCAGTGTAATAATCTGACCTCTGGTGCTGAAGTTGAGCCCACTTTAAAGTGGCACAACAGGCTGGCACATGTCAGTGAAAAAAGTCTTCACATCTTGCAGAAACAAGGAGTTTTTGGCAAGGATGTGATCTCTAAAGTCCCCTTTTGTGAACACTGCACTCTAGGCAAACACCACAAGCTTCACTTTAACACAGGAAAGCACAAAACCACTTCTATCTTAGAGTATATCCACTCAGACTTATGGGGTCCTGCCACAGTTCCTACTCAATGAGGAAATAGATATTTTCTTTCCTTAATTGATGATTTTTCCAGAAAAGTTTGGATTTTCTTGTTAAAACAGAAATCTGACACTTTTGAAAGGTTTAAAACCTGGAAAGTTCTTATAGAAAACCAGACTGGGAAGAAGATTAAAATCTTCAGAACAGATAATGGCTTGGAATTTTGCAACTCTGATTTCAATCAGTTGTGCAATGAATGTGGTATTCTGAGACATAAATCTGTACCCTATACTCCCCAACAAAATGGGGTGGCTGAAAGAATGAATAGGACTCTCCTAGATAAGGTAAGATGCATGATGGTTAGTTCTGGTCTTCCAAAGGTCTTGTGGGGGGAAGCTGTAATGACAGCATCTTATATAGTTAATAGAACACCTTCAAGTGTTCTAGAAGGCAAGACACCAGAACAACTGTGGTCTGGAGAACCTCCTAACTACAGTCATCTTAGAACTTTTGGGTGTGCACCCTATTCCCATCAATCTGTAGGAAAACTTGAAGCAAGGGCTCAAAAGTGTGTTTTTCTAGGTTATCCTGATGGTGTAAAAGGATACAGATTATGGGCCAAAGAAGTAAAGGGTTTTAAAATAATCAATAGTAGGGATGTGACTTTTAATGAGTCTTACATGCCTTGCCTTGCTGATAAAGACTCAATTGATAGTACCCCAGAAAATAGCACTAGGTTTCAGGTGGAGACTGATTCTCCTTCTGATCTTAATCAGCATCAGGATGCTGCAGCTTCTGATGTTGACTCGATTGATGACAATGAGGATCAGCCAGAAATAGAAGACTTGACCCAAGATTCTCATCCTTCCAATCTTGATAGATACCAGTTAACTAGGGATAGGACTAGAAGGGATATTAAGGCTCCTTCAAGGTTTGATGATTTTGTTTTTCTTGCTGTTATGTCCTATAATGATCTTGTGTTTAAAGAACCAAACTCTTACAGTGAAGCTGTAAGTAGTAAATTTGCTGATAACTGGTATAGTGCTATGAATGAAGAAATTGAGTCTTTAAAGAAAAATGTCACCTGGATTTTGGTTCCAAAATCTAAAGATAAGTCTCTAGTAGACTGCAAGTGGATTTTCAAAGTAAAAGAAGGAATTTCTAAAAGGGATCCTTTGAAATTCAAAGCCAGACTTGTAGCAAAAGGTTTACTCAAAAACATGGTATTGATTACAATGAAATCTTTTCTCCTGTTGTTAAATACACTACTATTAGAGTTATACTTGCATTAGTTGCTCATCATGATTGGGAAATAGAACAAATGGATGTTAAAACTGTTTTTCTGCATGGTGATCTTGATGAAATCATTTATATGGCCCAACCTGAGGGCTTTGTTGATTCTGCTGAACCTGATAGTGTGTGTTTATTGAAGAAATCTTTGTATGGCCTAAAACAGTCACCTAGACAATGGTATTAAAGGTTTGATAACTTTGTATTATCTGTTGGTTTTCAAAGGAGTGCCTTTGATCATTGCCTGTACCTGAAGAAGAACAAATCAAATCAGGTGACTGTTTACTTACTTCTTTATGTTGATGACATGTTACTGATTGGTTCTAATATGCATGACATAAATGAAATTAAGAAATCTTTATGTTCTGAATTTGATATGAAAGATTTGGGGCATGCTAAAAGAATTTTAGGAATGGACATTGAAAGGAAAAGATCCAATCGTGTTTTACTATTAAAACAGACTGCTTACATTGAAAAGGTTCTGTCTAAGTTTTCTATGCATGATGCTAGAACTGTGTCTTTACCTTTAGCCAGTCATTTTAAATTGAGTAAAGATCAATGTCCCATAGATGATTCAGACATAAAACATATGGAAAAGGTGCCTTATGCAAATGCTGTGGGGCCTGTCATGTATACAATGGTGTGTACAAGACCTGATGTTGCCCATGCCATAAGCACCCTCAGCAGGTTCATGGCCAATCCTGGTCCTGAACACTGGGAAGCTCTGAAATGGTTATTAAGGTACCTGAAAGGTCTTCTAATCTTGGATTAATCTATGGGACATGTAATGAGGGAGTAATTCTTTAAGGTTTTGTTGATGCCGATTTTGCTGGTGATAAGGATAATAGAGAATCAACTACTGCTTATGTTTTTACATTGTGTGGTACTTGTATTAGTTGGAAGTCTCAACTTCAACCTATTGTAGCCTTATCAACTACTGAATCTGAATATGTTGCTGCAACTGAGGCGATTAAGGAAAGTCTGTGGTTAAAGGGATTGTTATCTGAAATAAATATGTTGTCTAATCCTGTTCTAGTTTACTCTGATAGTCAAAGTGCAATACATTTGTGTAAGAATCTTGTCTTTCATGAACGCACAAAACACATTGATGTGAAACTACATTTTATTAGAGATATTATTTCAAAAGAGTTAGTGTATCTTGAAAAGATACCATCCCAGTTTAATCCATCTGATATGGGTACAAAGGTACTGCCTCTGAACAAATTTCAATCTTGTTTAAGGTTGCTGAACATTGATGCAGGTTAGTTTTGTTTGCAGGTGATTTCCTTGATGTTAACTCTGGTTCTTGTACGTTGGCATCAAGGTGGAGATTGTTGGGCTAAATATGTGATGCCAACAATTATCTGGGGCGATGATGAAACTGGGTTCAGCCCAAATATGGTGAAGTCCATGATCCATTGCCCAAGCCGTTTTTCTCCTCTTGTATAAATAGGCCCACTTAAGTGAAGACCCAGCCCAACTGTATCTGACGCTTGAGATGGCTCTTGGCTGAGGACCGTTGGATGAATTCTTGATCAATGGTTGGCAGCTCCGGTATAAATACCCCCTGAAGTTGCCCTATTCTTCAGAGAGTCACATTCGCCGTCTGAAAAGAGAGAGAGAAATAGGGTTAGAGTTTCTCTGTGAAATTGCTTTCGTCTTCTTCTCTGATTCCACTAAAACCTCTGGTTTTAGTGTTCTTCTGCTTCTTCTTTCCTTCTGATGAAGGTTTCTGAGTGATATATTGGGGAAGTAGTGTAGTTGTGAGGCCTCTGTTTTGGCCGTCGTTCTGAGTTACTGTAGCAACTCAGTGTTGAGTTCAGTTGGGTCTTGTGGTCTCTGTAGTGGGTCTGGTTTCTTGAGATGGAAACGAAGGGTACAATGTTCTGAGCCCTAATTCCATTTTTGGGTATTCGGTTATTTTCTTGGATCTTGGAACTGTGTTCTCTGGTTGTAAGTTGATCTTGTATTTTAACAGTATCTATCTATGAAGAGAAGAATTGGATAAATGTGGAAGGAAGAAGTTTCAGACTCCAAGAAGGTGACATCCATAGTGACATAGGTTCGCTTGGTGGTAGGATTGTAACAACGATCTCTCTTTTTATGTGTGTCATACCCCAAGAAAATACAATGAACTGCGCAAGGATCAAGCTTAGTATGTTGATTTTTATGGAAGTGAATGAAGTCAAAACAATGAGTACAGCCCACTTCTTCAGACTTTACTTTAGCCTTTGAGTTTGTATGACTTTCCACCACTCGTAGACAGAGGCCTAGTTTTGGACATCTGGAGAGACAGTGACTGTTGTTACCCCATTTTGATTCCTTTGGAAGCCATGACAGCGCCAACAGTTTCTGTGACTATTATCATCACCACATGCCTTATATCTCCCTTCGAATGTGAGCGTAAGCTTGCTCTACCGAAGGGAATGGTTTTATTTGCAACACATCACTTTGAATCTTATCCAGCCGATCATCTAATCCATCAAGAAAAATATACTCTTCTTCCTGCAAGATTGCATTTTACTTCTGTATATAAGAAGCACATTTCATCGGGTTGGGATGGCGGAAATCAATTTCTCTCCACAAGCCTTGAAGATCATTGTAATATTTTTCAATTGGCCCTCCAGCTTGTTTCATTCTAGTTACACGTTTTTTTAGATCATATACTTGGGTGGTGTCAGTCCCATCAAAATAAGTAGTAGCAATTGAATCCCATAACTCTTTTGCAGTTGAGAAGGAATGAAATTGCTTATCAAAGAAGGATCCATGGAGTTGATCAGTCACCCCTTTACAGCTGAATTTTCGGTTCTCCATTTTCTAAAAGTTGGGTGTGTTGATTGAGGCTCTAGAAGTTCTCCATTGATACATCTCAACGACTTGGGACCATAAGTCATAGTTGGAGCCGTCCAACTTAGCCGATATGTGTAGTAGAAGAATTATAAATTGATACCTGGGTTTGGGTCTGATTTTGAGTCATGACTTGTATCATTCTTGCCATCAATCTTCTATAATGGAGTCGGAAGTGTTTCTGCCATTTTGTATTGGATCAATTCGATCATCCATAGATTACGAAGTTCTGGGTTTCTGCTGGAGGTTTCAATTTTTGGGCTGTATATTTTTTTTATATTCTTTACAGAAAAAGTGAGTACAAATAAATAGCAGAAAAATGAGCAATTTATGTAAACTATTTTAGCCACTATTCTAAAAAACTCGCCTAAGCGGACGCATCGCCCTCGCCTTGCCCTTGTAAGGCCCAAAAAGTTTGAAACTCGTTCTTCACGCTTAACCACGCTTTACACTTTTTATAATATTGATTTTAGTCTATACACTTTCTGAGGCTAAGGCTAGTATCATGGTTGACCCAAGGGATCTTACAACAATAAACTGTTGCTATAATTTCTTACAATCAGCTCTTCATTGACAACTCACGCCAACAGAACATATAGGTGGAACTAAAACAAGTTGAAGACAATTGTCATTGCATCTTTTTGACACATTTGGAACTAGTTGCAAACACTTAGGATTTTTTTTATTACTGTATTTTTTGGCAGAAACATGTTACTGAAAATGATGTAATTTGTAATGTTATGGGAATTTAAATTTATAACTTTTGGTAATTATTCATCTTTATTAGTGGGTATTATTTGTCTTTGTTATGAAAAGTTTGGACTTGTATGTGTACTTTTTTTCTTCAGAATTGCAGCTCATCTTCTGGGACAGAAGGACCTACTCTCCAAAAACTTTTAAAAGGTTTGGCCTTATTCTACCTTGGAGGTATTGTGTCTACTCGTCAGAATTGCAGCTCATCTTCTGAGTGTTTTGATTTTAGTTTCTGTCTCCCACATTGAGTGAAGAAAACCAGAAATGAGTTCCTTAGATCACGCACACATTGGAGGGTCGTACCAAATAAAGAAGGAACATCCTCCCATTATCTAGCAAATTAGAGTTTTGTAGGGGACAATTGAGGAAATAGGTAAAATAGAAGCTCACTAAACTAAACTATTTTCATTGGCAAGTAAAGAAAAACGTTTGCCAAGATTGAGATTTGTCCACAATATCTTCGTGTGCACTGGCCACTGGGGCTCCATAATTTCAGAAATTCAAGTCCATGGATAAATTCAAAATTGGAAAAATTGCAGAATGAGAGAGAGAGAGTCGTTTATATAGAAAAGATCGAGGAAAATACATAATACTACTTTTTGGAAAAAAGTTAAAAAAATGTTAAGAGACCATTTTGCCTTTTATTAAATTAGTCAAATTTAGCCAAAATCTTGACTTTTGGTTAACTAATGATCGTTTGGACAGAAACCATTCAGAGGTCCTTAGGACGCACATTTATTAAAAGGTTTGGAATGTATATGCTAAGGTTTGAAGGTTTAAGACTTGACAACATATTTCTGAAAGGTTAGGACTTCTGCTGCAATTTTACTGTGTACAAATGAAATGGGACAAGGAGTTCAATGTTTGGGATGGGATTATTCATATAGCAAACAAGGATTGAAGTCGAGATTTAAACGATACATATGTGTCCTTTTTCAGAAGTTTAAATTTTTAAATCAAGTGGTTCTATAACAAGAATTTGGGTTGTAAAATGCGAGCAGTAACAATGGTTTAGAGGTTGTTGAAACAACTTTTCATCTTTGATAACCATACAATAAGCATTAATCTGATTTTAGACCAATTTACCAAATCTTGGTTTAGAGTCTCAACATGTTATTTAGACATACATTTCTTTTTCTATTTTTATTGCATTGATCACACTCGTGCTAGGGTTGTGCAATTGATGTGACGGGGTAGTGCATTCAGCATGGTGATGACTGGTGTGTCTCATGTTTGATATTTTTTAGGTTCTTTTGTACCTTTCTGATGATGTTTTGGAAAGCGCGAGCATACATGACGAAGTAATACACTTCTACAAGATATCTAAACTGCTTATTCGTTCTTATGGCATCTTTGATATGTTGTATAACTACAACATAGGTCATGTTCGGTAGAGTTTTTTCCCAAAAAAATCTATTATTTTGCCTACAATTTTTGACTTTTCAACAATTTTTACACTACAAATAAATTTGAAAAGTCAAAAAGTAACAAAAAAACCTATTTTTTCCCCAAAAAAACTCTACCGAACAAGTCCATAATCTCGTGTCGCTAAAAAACCTACTTTACTATATATGTCAGAAACCTGTAGTGCCTATTGAAAGGAAAGATAATGGTGAAATTTTCACCCTACAAATCGTATATTCTTTCTTGGTGCGTAGTTGCAGTCATTCACAAAGAAATTTAGCAGATGATAACTAATAATTCGTACTCTTTAAATGTAATAAATTACAAAATAGATTGACGTTCTTGGAAGAGATAATGTAATTAAATGTGGATAATACATGTGCACTACTATATATTTTGATTTGTAAGAGATAACATTATATGGAAGTATTGAGACTCCCATTTGGCTGAAAAATGACCTTCAAAGGAATTCTTAGACAGCATATGTTGTCTGAAGCCTTTATAATTCAAGCCATCTTTTGTTAATTCCTCAACTGAAAACCGTACAAGCCACAAGCACACCTCCGTGCTTTCCTACTAACATAACTATAAACCCCTGTCGAGCTTGAAAAATAATTACCAATCGCTGAAATCAAAGCCAAGAAATAAGCAAGGGATAGTAGTATTGCTTTAGAGATCGTATCCAGTATACTTTCTCGCTCTTTTGTTAAGTCATTTCTCCGATTTAAAACAGTTAAAACGTCCTGGCTTGTTTTGATTTGAGTCATCTCAATCGAGATAGTGACACATACAACTTCAGCCTCTACAGATTCATGTACATCAAAGTTTGTTCCTCTACCTGACAAGTCCTCCTCCAATCTTTGTATTTTAGCACTAATAACATAGTCCCTGCTAGTCAGCAACCAATTCTTGAATGCTAAGGTCGGGGGTCTTTCGATGGACATGTGCATTTGTACAAGAATCACATGACTCGGCTCTTCTGTAACCCTTCAACTAGAAATTGCAAACAAATTACAGGTCTTTTCATGAACAAACGCAGCATATACAATCTCCCATTTATATGACAGAGGCACTAGGATTCTCTTATGTAGTAAAGTCGTTCGAGTTGTAGCGAAGTTTCATGTTAGTCACCGAACTTTACTTTGTTCTAAATCGGTGATTGAATTTTGCCTTTTGTTTTATCTTGGTCGCTAAGTTGAACCCCTTTAGTTTTTCTAAGAGAATGTATATGGAGAAGACCTCCATGTTGATGCCATGTCAGGTTGTCTTCTGCGTGAGTCCTTGAAAACAACTAACGGATTTTAAATGAGTGACCCAAATGAAACTTTCCTATAAGCTAAGTGGCAAACATCAAATCGCCACACATGGGAATTTCTTGGTGAGGAATTTTAGCATATAAAATGCAAATGGAGTCAAATTTGTCATAAAAGAAAGGGCTTGGCTCCTATAAGGGAGACGTCCTCAATTACATGCCAGGATTGGATTTTACATGCGATAATCTAATCGGTGAAATCCAACCTAATAGAAGTGATGTAGTGGAAAAGAATTACGAATGGAAGAGGAAGGTAGAGACAGTGGAAGGGGTTCTTGCAATAACAAGATGTATTGATTTATTTTGTCGGTTTTAAGTCTTTTGTCTATGCTTTGTCTTGGTGCCCTTCAGTTGTAGTTATGTGCACTTGGTGTACCACTTTTTTATGATTCACATTTACTCCTCTAACCTCAACTATTATCATATTACGACTTTATGCATAGCATAAGTCCCAACAACAATATAAAATTATTCAATAATACTCGTGCTAAGAGTAATTTTTTTTACTCAAACATCACTACAACGACACACATTGCCATGCTGATTGCACGACCCATTTCTAGAGTTGTGCAATTGATGTGCAAGGGTCGTGCAATCGGTGGGGAATAGAAATTGAATATGGGATGGCCGGTGGGAACCAATGGTTTTGACTCAAAAGTTACGAGCTGGGCCATTAAGTTTTTTCCTTTCCTTTTATTTTATTTTATTTTTTTTGGTAATTTCAACATCTGGGCTAACTAAAAAAATAAAATAAAATTTGTGGGCACCCTTTTTAGGAGCATGAGGCAAGGGCCTCATTTGCCTCAAGGCACAACCTGCCCTCACTACAATGTCCCTTAAACCATTTCTCTTCCTAATAATATGGTTCCACACTTTGGAATTAATTCGGGTAGAGCAGAATTAATTCGGACAGTGCTTCAAGGAGTATTTTTGGCTTTCTATCTTTCCGATTCTTGCAGCTGTTATTTCCAGAATTACAAAATTGTGTCGATGGTTTCTTTGGAGTGGAAAAAAACCATTGGTTGAGTGGAATGATCTGTGTCTGCCTAAATGTGAAGGGGGACTCGGATTTAGGGATATTAAATGTTGGAATACAGCACTTCTTGCAAAAACACTTTGGAATATTCATGATAAAGAAGATACCATTTGGAACAAATAGATTTCAAATGTTTATCTAAATGGGACGGCTCCCTGGAATTGGTTACCACGTAAAGGGGACTCACCGCTGCTCAAAAACATCTTTGCAATCAGGGATCTATTATGCCGAATTGAAGGGACGCCTGGTGGAGCTATTTCGCGGATGATGACTTGGATTTCTTCAAGTAAATTTGGCACATCACTTGCTTATGAATTTTTTAGACCCAAAGGAACTAAAAACTGCTGGGCGAAGACAGTTTGGAACCCGTGCATCATTCCCAAGTATTCGTTCATCTTATGGTTAGGTGTGAAATCAAAACACCTCACTAAAGACCTGCTTTATTTTCTTGACATTGACAAGAATTGTGTCCTATGTAAGACGGCACCAGAAACAGTACAACATCTGTTTTTTGATTGTCCAGTTAGTTCTAATATTTGGAAACAGGTCCAGAAATGGCTATGCATCACAAGGTCCATGACGACAATTAGTAGTGCACTCAAATGGATTAAAAAAGAGGCGAGAGGAGCTTCTTGGCAAAACAAAGCAAAAAGAATTGCCTTAGAGTGTACGGTTTATCAGATTTGGACTTCCGTAATAGGAAAATTTTTGAAGGTTTAATTCCACATCCTGATAGTATTACCAGACGGATTAAAACACAAGTATACAAGATCTTGTTTTGTTTGTATCCTAATGTTTTAATTCATTATGAGTCTGTTGTTTTGCACATTTCATGATGCTTTTTTTTTTTTTTTTGTAATCTTGGTTATGCTCAGTGTATTTTGTACATATCTTTTTGATCTATAAACATTACATTTACCAATAAAAAAAAAATGGTGCCACACACTTTTGAAGGAAAATAGTCAATTTTGGTGTGGATCCAAATTGTATCTCTTCCTGATTAATAGGGGCACTATTGCTATGTTTTACTAGACCAAACATTTATTTAGAGTTATTTGTTATACTATATTTTAATTGTATTTAACGTTCTCAATTTTTGCTCATTATAGCATTCATATATATTTTTATCGCATTCTTATCCTCAATATTTTATTAATTATCACATCTTGTGTCTGATAATAGTTTCATCCAACAAATCTATTGGGAAGATATAAAACGACTTATTTACCTATCATATACATATTTTTAAAAAATAATTAAAAAAGTGCGCTAAAATATTTTTTTTCCTCATTACAAAGCATTTAAACAGAATATATTGACAGAAACCATCATTAAAGATAGGGATAGCAACGGAGTCAGCCAGGGCTGGGCGGCCCCTACCATTCCCGCCATGTCGAGGAAATTTAGAAGGCGGTGCAGGGATTAAAATATCCCCTTTTACCAACCCGTTTAATAAATTAATTGTCTTTTAATATTATTTTTTAATTTTTTGAATACGATATAAATTTTAAAAATATAAAAAGAAAAATTAGGGATGAATTCAGGTAATTCAGGGCGGGGACCATGATCACTGTCCTCGCCCCAATTACTTAACGGGGCGGGGCAGTGACATGCTATTTTGTTATTTCTAATTAAGAATGAGATGAGCTAATTAATTGAAGTTGAAGATAAAAAATTGTTTGAAAATAATTTTGCAATGGATTAAAGAAAAATAAAAACAAAACCATCACTTAATATTTTTATATAACTTTGGTCCCCTATTTCTCCAAATGGCTCTTACAAGACCTCAATTTTCTAGAATGCAACGATTTTAATATAATACTAGTTTTTTACCCGTGCGATGCACGAATTTGTGTTCTGTGATTATCATATCGATAAAAATATATAAAAGTGAATTGGTTATAATCATATCAAATGCAAAAGCATCATATAAATAATAATATATTACATAATGTTATTTCAATAAAAGTTTAAAATTCAACATAGCTAATTCAAATTCTGGAAAACTTCTATGGAGACAACTTTTGTGGTTAAATTGGATGATACTCCATCTCTATCACAAATTAGTATCTTCATTCTTGCACGGTTTGTAATTCTGGAGATTGCAACATAAAGTTGTTCATGACTAAAAACTGGTCTTTTCAGATAAAGTCCTACATGCGATAGCAATTGACATTGACTCTTGTTAATAGTCATAACATAATAAATATTATAATCAACTACTATATTTAACCAACTACATCTGAATAATTAAGTATTACATAAAACAAATAACACCACAAACCAACCTCCGAATTTTTTTGCATGACACATCTAAAGTAACATAATTACTGGTTCCGAATTATCAGATTTCAAAATATTATTAACTTCATCAGCATAATCACCCCCACAAAATACAAGACAATTGATTTTCTCTGTTAAAATTATGAATATAAAAAAATTGAACTGTCACATTTTAATAAATATACACTAATAAATTATATTTTAATTCCACACATAATAAATATTATAATTAATTTACAAAGTCGTACTCTAAATCTTTAACCACAAAGTCAATCAGTTTGATAGTTCTTCCGGACATGTCTTTAGACTGAGCACTGTCATTGGTCGACCTAACCAATTATATCTGAACATAAATGTTAACAAAAGAAAAGGCAGAAAATATGGACCAAAATAATTGTATATTATCAATTATTTGTTAAATAAAAAAACATGTAAACATGAAATATTATTCAATTGATACCAAACAACTCAGTCTCATCAACGTCTGGTGCTGACAATAATTCATCGAAATGCTTGAATACATAAATTTGCGATGAAAAACTATCATCCTCAACTTCTATAACTTGCGTCTTCTGCATAAAATTGAGCTTATATTTGTGGGTGGTGGCCTTGAACTTCATACTGTTGTACCCAATCACAAAATTTCTCATCATATATAGCAGTTCCTCACAGATCAATGGCTTAAATGTCTTAACCAAAACTGCGTTTCACACTTGCATGAATTCTTTCACCCTAAAAAATATTTTAAAAGCATTTTGTGTATAAAGTTATGATTACTATTCCACAAAGAAAGTGTTTTAATTAGTAGACATGATAAAAACACAAAAAAAAAAAAAAAAAAATTCTACCAATGTAAAACACAAAGTGACAACAGATTTTAAACTTCTTTCTAATTTTAAAAGTTGCAGTAATATTGAGTGTACAAAATAAAGGTATTAAAACGCATGATGTCCTATTTTACATATACTGCATGAATCGAGCAAGTTAATAATGATACATTTTTTGTTATATTCAGTTCTTTATTTATATTATGATAACTTCACAGGCTTTTTGCCCCCATTTTTAAACACACAAAATTTAAGTAAAAATTATAATATAGTATTCACACTCACAGGAATCAAATGATGTCCTATTTGTAATCTTAATAGAATATTAATCGCTTGGAAAGATACGCACTGTATTAAAAGAGCTTAAAAAATAGGAAAAAATATCTATCTATCAACGAATACCATCTTAATACTATAATAATCTTTTCATTATTTCCGTAGCTGGGTATTTCTCAAATGCGCATAATTCGAACTTTCACAGCCCATTGTGTTTTCGTTGGATTGATTTATTACACCAAATTAAAAATCGGCGACATTCCTTTAGATGAGGTTACTGTCAACGTAAATAAAAGAAAAAATTAAAGACAGATTTTAATTTCCTTTTATACACAATTTCGAAACACAAATGGAGACTTGTATGAACACAAACATATCTGCAAACAAATTACAAATTTTGTTGTAATTTTTTAATACTAAATTTACTCATATATATACCAAAGCACGATTTTCAATCATACCAAAAGACAAAAAAAAAAAAAGAAAAAAAAAGAACCTATTTACTATTCAGTTTCAAACGTGAACTAATGCATGTTGGAAAGCATTATGATGCATTAAGAATATGAATCGTCATTTTATAGAGCATAACTTTTTGTTTGGTTGAATGCACAACTTTCTTACTTTAATGTCAATAAAAAAAGGAACAATCACATTCATATTTTTTCATTTCCATGATCCAAGTTTATCATTGGAATATTACTATTCACTGTTAGCAACTTGAAAAAACGTATTGTTACTTTCTAGAATAGTTATAATTAATAATGATTGAAAGTTCAAGCACATTAATTAACTAAAGTAAACAATAATATATTAATACACTACTAAAAATTGCATTTTCACCCACGGATATTTACCAACGGATTTGATCCGTTGGTAATCAGCAACGGATTATCCGTTGGCAAAGGTTATAGCCTTTCCACCTACGACAATCAGCAATGTTTTTTCCATTGGCAAAGGTAATAGCTTTTCACTAACAGATTTTTCGAACCTGTAAGAGTCATCTATATTACCTACGAAAATTCCGTAGGTGAAATTAATTAATTTTGAAGACCAAAAAATATTTTGACCCTACGGAATATCCGTTGGTGAAGAGTGGATCATATTAACTGCGAAATTTCCGTAGGTGATATTAATCAATTTTGAAGACTAAAAAATATTTTGACATTTCACCTACGGAATATGTGTTGGTGAAGAGTGAATCATATTACCTACGGAAATTCTGTAGGTGATATTAATTAATTTTGAAGACCAAAAAATATTTCGATCTTTCACCTACAGAATATCCGTTGGTGAAGAGTGGATCATATTATACGGATATTCCGTAGGTGATATTAATCAATTTTGAAGACCAAAAAATATTTCGACCTTTCACCTACGGAATATTCGTTAGTGAAGAGTGGATCATATTACCTAAGAAAATTCCGTAGGTGATATTAATCAATTTTTAAGACCAAAAAATATTTCGACATTTGACCTACGGAATATCCATTGGTGAAGAGTGAATCATATTACCTACGGAATTTTCGTAGGTGATATTAATCAATTTTGAAGACCAAAAAATATTTCAACCTTTCACTTATGGAATATCCGTTGGTGAATAATGATTGTTATTACCTACGGATGTTCTGTAGGTGATATAAATCAATTTTGAAAGTTAAAAAATACAATTCAACTATTCACCTATCAAAAATTTATGTGAAGAGTAATTCATAAGTCGAAAAAATCTTTCGACCTATCACCTACGGATAATTCGTATGTGATATTAATATTTCAACCATTGAGCTATGAAAAGTATGTTGGTGAAGAGTAAATCTTGTTACCCACATATTTTTCATGAGTATTATAAATCAAATTTTGAAAATGAAAAAAGATTCAACTATATGGAGTAGATGGTTAAACAATCACTACAAAAAACTGTGGCTTCAAAAACGGATTTTCCGTTGCTGAAGCCACGATATCCGTGCCTAATAGTCGCTACCAACGGATTATTTGCAACGGAATTTCCGTTGCTATTTTGAGGGTCGCTGAAAGTTACCAACATAATTTCCGTTGGTGATCTTCACAAACGGAATTTCCGTTGGTAATAGTGTTTGTCATTACCAATGGAAATTCCGTTGGTAATATCCCAACCCTTTACCTACGAAATATCCGTTGGTAATGACACACACTATTACCAACGGAATTTTCGTTGGTAATGTCCAAACCCTTTACCAACGAAATTTCCGTTGGTAGTGACATGCGCTTTTACCAACGGAAATTCCGTAGGTAATGTCCCAAGTCTTTACCTACGGAATTTTCGTAGGCATTGTGCAAATTTTTAATAATTAAAAAATAATAATTTTATATACTTGGTGGACCCCTGACCGGACTTACCAATTATGGACTTGAAACTCGACCCACCAAAGGCCCGACCCAATCCGCTAAGCTTTGTCAAGCATTTTTATTATTTTATTAATTTAAAATGGATGTAATGTGACTTGAACATTTGACCTAAGAGTTGTGAAGTTACAACCAAACCATTGGAGACAAATGAATTCTTGTAAGTGTTTTTGTTTTTTTAATATATATTAGTTCAATGAGCAACATTTTGTATAATTTCTTATAAAGTAAAAAATAAATATTAGTGAAAAATCAAATTCTACATTGTGTTAACACTTAAAATATTATATTGCTTGAAATTTTTTTTATAGTTGTACAAACTGTATGAAATGATGATAAACATTATTTGCTTTCACATTTAAACACGAAATGCCCAACTAAAGTGATATCGTACAATAGGTAAACTAGTCCACCTATATTTTATTCGTATGAGATTATAGTTTGAATCTTTTTTATTATTGTAATTGCATACATAACTTCGTTGTAGAAAATTCGAATGTGAAATGAGTGCTTATTCGGCTGCCCTTTTTTTCATCTACAAAATCTATTTTGCATTAAATTTGGTGGGCCATGACTGAATTCCTCTTACACACTTTTTGACTTACATTGCAATTTGACAAAATTGCCCTCAATCAATTAAATGTCATTTGAAAGTTAAAAGGGCAATTTGGTCATTTCATCTCAAATTCTTTTGAAAAGTAAAAAAACTCATGCTCAAAAATGGATTTTGGAGATGAAAATACCTACCGAACATGCTCTCAATGAAACTTAATTTACGACTAATCCTTAAGTGATTAACATTCAATTCCATATAGTTGAATCTTTTTTCATTTTCAAAATTTGATTTACATTACTCATGAAAAATATTCGGGTAACAAGATTTACTCTTCACCAATATTTTATGTAGCTCAATGGTTGAAATAGTAATATTACATATGGATTATCTGTGGACTGTGGGTAATAGGTTGAAAGATTTTTTCGACTTATGAATTACTCTTCACATAAATTTCTTTTATTTGAATAGATGAATTGTGTTTTTTGGTCTTCAAAATTGATTTATATCACCTACATAATTTTCATAGGTAATAAAAATCACTCTTCACCAATGGATATTCCGTATGTGAAAGGTCGAAATATTTTTTGGTTTTCAAAATTAATTAATATCACCAACGGAATTTTTGTAGATAATATGTTTCACCCTTAACCAACGGATATTCCGTAGGTGAAAAGTCGATAATATTTTTTAGTTTTCAAAATTAATTAATATCACCAACGAAATTTTCGTAGGTAATATGATTCACTCTTCACCAACAGATATTTCGTAGGTGAAAGGTCGAATTATTTTTTGGTTTTCAAAATTAACTAATATCACCAACGAAATTTCTGTTGGTGATAAGATTCACTCTTCATCAACGGAATATCCGTTGGTGAAATGTCGAATTATTTTTTTGTTTTTAAAATTAATTAATATCACCAACGGAATTTCCGTTGGTGATAAGATTCACTCTTCACCAACGGATATTCCGTTGGTGAAATGTCGAATTATTTTTTGGTTTTCAAAATTAATTAATATCACCAACGAAATTTTCGTTGGTGATAAGATTCACTCTTTCACCAACGGAATATTCGTTGGTGAAAGGTCGAATTATTTTTTGGTTTTCAAAATTAATTAATATCACAAACGGAATTTCCGTTGGTGATAAGATTCACTCTTTACCAACGGATATTCCGTTGGTGAAATGTCGAATTATTTTTTAGTTTTCAAAATTAATTAATATCACAAACAGAATTTCCGTTGGTGATAAGATTCACTCTTCACCAACAGATATTCCGTTGGTGAAATGTCGAATTATTTTTTGGTTTTTAAAATTAATTAATAACACCAACGGAATTCCCGTTGGTGATAAGATTCACTTTTCACCAACGGATATTCCGTTGGTGAAATGTCGAATTATTTTTTAGTTTTCAAAATTAATTAATATCACCAACGGAATTTTCGTTGGTGATAAGAATCACTCTTCACCAACGGAATATCTGTTGGTGAAAGGTCGAATTATTTTTTGGTTTTTAAAATTAATTAATATCACCAACGGAATTTCCGTTGGTGATAAGATTCACTCTTCACCAACGGATATTCCGTTGGTGAAAGGTCGAATTATTTTTTGGTTTTCAAAATTAATTAATATCACCAACGGAATTTCCGTTGGTGATATGATTCACTCTTCACCAACGGATATTCCGTTGGTGAAAGGTGAAAATTCGTTGGTAAAAAACTATTACCTTTGCCAACAGAAAAGCCGTCGCTAATTACTGTAGTTGAAAGGTCATCACTTTTACCAAAGGATAATCCGTTGCTGATTGCCAACGGAAATAATCTGTTGGTAAATTTCCGTTGGTGAAAAGGCAATTTTTAGTAGTGAATTAAGGAATAGCCGTAAATTAAATTTCATTCATTTAACATTCAAATGTTCTACAACGAAGTTATGCAATTACAAAAATAAAAAAAGATTCAAACTATAATCCCGTGCGAAGAAAACATAGGTGGAATAGTTTACCTATTGTATGACATCCCTTTAGTTGGGCATTTCGTGTTTAAATGTGAAAACAAATAATGTTTATCATCATTTCATACAGTTTGTACATCAATAATTTTTTTTGAGCAATGTGATATTTTAAGTTTAAGTGTTAACACAATGTGGAATTTGATTTTTCACTAATATTTATTTTTTACTTTATAAGCAATTATAGAAAATGTTGCTTATTGAACTAATATATATTATAAAAACAAATATAATCACAAGAATTATGGTTGTAACTTCACAACATTTAGGTCAAAAGTTCAAATCACATTACATTCATTCTAAAATAATAAAATAATAAAAATGCTTGACAAAGTTTAGTGGATTAGGTCGGGCATTTGGTGGGTCGAGTTTCAAGCTCGTATTTAGCAAGTCAAGTCAGGGGTTCACCAAGTATATAAAATTAAATTTTTGCACTATTACCTACAGAATTTTCGTAGATAAAGACTTGGGACATTACCTACGAAAATTCCGTTGGTAAAAGTGAATGCCATTACCTACGAAAATTTCTTGTGAAGATCACCAACAGAATTTCCGTTGGTAATTTTCAGCGACCCTCAAAATAGCAACGAATTTTCGGTTGAAAATATTCCATTGGTAGTGACCATTATGTACGAATATCGTGACTTCAGCAACAGAAAATCCATTTTTGAAGCCACGATTCTTTGTAGTGATACATGATTTAAAAATACATTGGAAGTTTAAACTCAAAAATATTGAATCATGTATTTTTATTATTTTGACTTATGTATAGTATTTATTATATTATCTCACGAATTGAGACATGTTTTAATGAAAATTTTGAAGAGAAAAGATTTGCAAATGTTTCGATGGCTATTCTTTTTTAATATATTATTAATAAGATAGAATTACAACACACTTTTAGCCAAATGTGCCAACAACACGACCACATGCAAAATGGAAAATCATGTCCCCTTGCCTTTTCATCAATTATTTATTGGATTTTAATTTCATTCATCTTTTATTATTATCTTTTTTTTTTTGTGTGTTCACTAATTAAGGGTCCCATTTTTCTCAATCAAACTTTAGTAATTAAAAGATTAGGCATCTAATTATTAAAATGATACTAATGATTGAATTAGCATGCATGATAAAACTTTAGATATTATAATTAATTATATTGGGGTAACAATAAAAAGTAACACGGGTTATAATTAACATTGACATATTCAAATTAAGTTACTAATGATCGTGGACATGAATGCAAGAAATCGACTCTAAAAGTGATAGTTATCACAAAAAGTTGAACCATTTTTCAAAAAGTTAGTGCGAAAGTGATAAACATAAGTAAATATCACTAAATTAGTGGTTATTAGAGCCGACCTTGCCCGGTCCGCCAAAGCATGCCACACTTGAAATTGGATTGAGTCGGACTGACCTAGTTAGTTTTGTGCAGGTCAGAAATATGTTGGTCCAACCTAGTCCATCGGGCCAACCAGGTCTTAATTTTATTTTTTATTTTTTTTTAAATAATTTTTTATACAATCTAATACATTGCATCAAATACATTGTCATGTTCAATTTAACGTAACAAATTACGTCAATAATATAAAATATTGATCATCAATACATCAACACACACAAGACACAATTTGATATAGAATTAATATTGGTAACTTTTCAAGAAATAAGAGGGCCAAATTAAAGTCGTTTTTTGTTCTAAATTTTTCAATGTCTCGTAGCATGAAACACAATAATCTTCTTAATTAACTCTATATGCTAATAGAGAATGTAATTGTATATGCCGGATATATATATATATATATATATATATATATATATATATATATATATATATATATATATATATATATATATATATATATATAGTAAATAGTAAAAACATGTAGTCTTATTGTTTTGAGATATAAGCATGTTTGACTTAAATTCAAAAGTTTACTTATAAGTAAATTTAAAATAAATAATTTACTTGTCACACCAAACATAATTTGGATTGAAACTTGAATTAAACTAAATTTTAATTAAATCTAAATAATTTTATGTTGGAGCTTGAGATTCTTAGACTAATGTTTCAAAAAAGATAATTTAAGTTGGAGACTTGGGTTTAGACCGTTATAGATTGATATTATTTTGATTATGTATTGAAGTTATTCACAAAATGAGTGATTAGTGTCAATGAGCAAAAAAAAATAAAAAAATAAAATAAAAATTGTGGGCTAGCTGGGCCGGGCCATATATGCCGGTTTTGTTCGGGCCAGGGCCAGCCCAACCCAAAATTCAGGTTATATGAGCCGATTCGCTGGTCGGACCTATTTTGCCACTTCTAATGGTGATGCTTGCAACCTAGAAATTTATTGAACTAGTTTGTGTTGACATTGTTTATCTATGTTTTCTTGATTTTTGTAAATTGACAAATAATTGACACGTGTGCAGAAAAGTAGTAAATATTTATATTTAACAAACTTCCACACTTGAATTAGTTATAAATGAATTTATAGTTGTCGATGCCCTTAAGCGTTAGGGATGCAAGATTAATGTCTTTGCTTGTACTATGATAAGCTTATGCGATTATATTTATTATTTATTATTTCTGTTTTTAACTGTCATATCAATATATTACGTAACATATACGTGGCGACATAGGCTCCACATTAGGTGACTGCATATTAGTGGTGCCAATCGAATTGAACCGGATCATATTATGTCTGTCTTTTCATGGCATGAGCCTTGACCGTTTATACTGCAAACAATCGCTATACATTTTCTTGAACGGTGGCACTTGTTTCCTAACAATGTCATAGTGTGTAAGTAACGCATATGTGTACATCGAGATGACCAGGATTTGTTGACAATTGGATCGTACAGATTTTGAGGTTAACAAACCTGTTAAGTGTGTATTTGGAAGAGTTTTTTTGAAGTCTAAAAGCATTTCTTAAAGAGCAAATGTGCCTTCTGTTATATTTTTGGTCATTTGGCTAAAGTAAATAAGCACTTTTGACTAAAAATAGCTTAAAAAATCTGTTTTGAAGAAGTCCAAATTTTGAGGTTTTGTAGAAAGCTCTAATTGAACTTTTTACAAGAAATTGCAATTAACATTAAATGAAACTTCAAAATTAAACCGTTAATACATAAAAAAAAAAAATTAATTTATTTGCCACATTTATTACTTATATTAAATTATTACTTCATATATTTATATAAAGTGAAAATATTTCATATAATATGTTTGATTTAAATAAATTAATTTTAAGTAATATAATATATACTTAAATAATTGTGTTATCATAATTTAATTAAGATACTAATTTTAATAGTTGTTATAAGATGTGAGAAAATATTTTTTATAAAAAGAAAATATTATGAGATATATAATAATTAATTACTATTTAGATAAATAAATTTAAAGTTTGTACAAAAGTACTTTTATAGTTAAGCAGCCAAATACTCAATTTAATATTCACATTACTTTTTAGATTTACAGTCAAACAGTCAATAATTTTTTAACAAAAGTTCTATTTTAAAAGGATCTACTGCTAAAAGCTCTACTCACAACAGTTATGCCAAACGGACTTAAGAGTGTCTTTGGAATGACACTTTTAAAGCTCAAAAATACTTTTTGAATGGAAAAAGCTGATTTGTTAAAACAATTAAGTCAATAAGCACTTTTCTATACTAATCTAAAAGGGGCTTAAAGGGGGAAACATTTTTGGACAAATATGCCCTCATTAATATTTTATATTTTCTAAATTGTCCTTGAGTTAATGTTATAATTAAACTCCTAATTTAGCATATATAACCACATATAATCCTTAAAAGTTGAAAATACTAAATCTTCATTTATTATATTTAGGCTAAATATATTCACACCACATTTTTCTATAAGTACACAACATTTTAATCATATAAAAAGTTTATAAACTTTACTTATTATACGTTTATGTCCCTAATATTTTTTCTATCACATTCTTAGCACATATTGTCTCTGATAACAGTTCTCATCTAAAAAATTTCATTAAAAAAAAAATAAAAAGACTCATTTTTCCCTCGTACTTTAGATAAACAAATAAATAAATAAATACAAATTTTCAATTAAATATTTGTCCCTCATTTTAAAGCACACTAATAGAATTTTTAGAGAAAAATCGTTTATAGGAACAAGATGTGTTAATTAATAGAATGTTAAATATAAGAATCTAATGGAAAAAAGTTAAAGACATAAATGTGATAATAGATAAAAGTTAAGGACTTTTTATGTAATTAAAATATAGTGTATTTATAATAAAATGTGGTGTGAATATAACCACCATTATATTTAATATATACTATATCTCTAAAAGGGATAAACATTTTTGGAATAAAAATATCCTCCCTTATATTTTAGATTTTTCAATTTGTCCTTAATTAATTTAAAATGCTTTTTAAAATTGGTTCAATTAAATCTTAATTAAGGCATCTAAAATTCTCCACATATCCATCTACCACATCTCTTCATTTCATAAATTGAAATATAATTAATTGGAAACACTAGCCTCCAACTCTAACTATCACTCATCACTCCAATTCACTATTGTATCATTTTATTCATGAGTCAGATGTTTTTCGCAACAGTAGATTTAAGATCGTAAAAAAATTGTGAATGGACAATGAATTATGAAAACTGCAATGGAAAATTACTCTGCATGCCTATTAGGTAAAGTTTTGAATTATTATTACCACAAAAGGACCTAATTATCTTAAAATATATGTTGATATTAATAGCTCAACAATCGCCTCCGCAATTTTTGCGTCGGGCTTTGGGGTGCGTTACAGTGGTGACGGTGGACATGTGTTTCTTGGTGGAGGCACAGTCAGAGGAGAAATTGTAGGAGAAATTGTTTGGTTCTGTCAATATTTGTGTCAAATGGAAATCACTTCTACAACATTTGTTGATAATGCCATGCCATCAAAAAATGTTTTGCCCTACGAAGATGAAAATGAAAATGAAGATGAATTATGGGTTTTATTATGAATTTTATCATTAGTAAGTTTATAATTTTTCTCAATGATGATGAAAAGGGTGGATAAAATGGAAAACTTTTGAACACTTTACATATCTATGATTTTCTACACCTTATACTGAAGACACAAGCCCTAATAGATATCTAATCTCTAGAATTAACTAACATCACAACACAGGCAGTTGAGCATCTATATTTTTTAGAGGTTGAAGAAGCCTAATTTTTGAGGTACTCCATTGTATTTCCTAAATTTATAAGCAAATTGACAATTTTTGTAATATTTTAAATTTTAATCAAAGTGATCTGAGATACTGATGGAAGGTTGGATAGATAAAATAAAGAAATAACTATCTAACTTTTATTATTTAAAAATTTTAACAAAAATAAATAAATTCACGATATTATTACAAAATCATGAGCAAAGCACGTGTTTTTAACTAGTTTATCCAAAAAGCTTTTTAAGAGTATATTTGATAAATATTTTAGTAGATTATAAGTAGTGGATATTATGAAATATGTGGATAAAAAATAGATAAAAGTATTTAATCATACAAAATATGTGAATGAAAATAATGTTTGACCAATTTATAAGTATTTATAAATATATACAATCATACTCTAAGTTGTCTTAAAAGGGCTCTAATTTCAACTTTTACAAAACCTTGAAATTCACATTTAATGAAACTTTTAAATTAACAGCATTAATGTTTTTCTAAAGACAATGATGTTTCAAATGTCTAGTTCTTGCCTAACAAGTATGATTGGAACTCAAAAACGAATTAGTAGATGATACCTCAAATGAATGATTTATTTTAGTAATTTCTTGCTTTTACACAATGTTTATATTTTAAAATTTTCTATTTTTCCCTTTACGTTCTAAATTCATTATTTTAATCTGTCATTTTTCTTTTTTGTTAACTTCACGTAATATATATCTACATTATGTATCAAAATTTTGTTGATTAATTAATCAATGGCATGACGTTCGAAATTTTTCAATCACTAATTAAGATCTAATAAATTGGTCGAAGTTAATCTTTGGCAAAAATTTTTATTTTAAACTTTGAATTAAGGAAACAAATTAATGCCCTATCGTTTTTTTTTCCTTCGAAAACATCATTACAAGAAACGAGACAATTAGATTTATGGAGGGATAGTGAAGTGACAAAGATATGTTGGTGTGTTAAACGATAAAATAGAAATTAAACATAATGTGTATGAGTTAAGTAAATAAATTTAAATAATATGATATATATTAAAATGATTGTGAGGTAAGAATCATCTTAAGACAATGCTACAACTTAGCAAAAGATGAGTAGGGATTTTATAAAAATGAGATATATAGGGAAAAATTATTATTTATTCTAATAAATATATAATTTAAACAAAATCTTTTTTATAGTCATGCTGCTAAAGAATTAATTTTATTATTCACATCACTTTTTGAAATCATAATTAAACAATCAACAACAATTCTTTTCAAAGATATATTTTTAAAAATTTTATTGCTAAAAGATCGTATATTTTTATTTACAAACATGTTTGTTACATAAAAAAAAAATTACTTTGTAAAAAATAACTCTTATTCTACCGTAAAAACAAATAACTTACTTCAATATAACTTCTCTTCTAAAATATTTGTTTATTTTCAAACTTACTTTTTAATTATAAGTAAATTTACTTAAAAGTAAACTTTTTAACCTTAGTAAAATATGTTGTAAGTATCTTTATTCTTATGTATTTTCTTGAAAAACTACAATATAGTTATTTGTTAAAATAAAATGTTTGTTTTACAAACTTATGTGCAAAATAAGTGAAACATACAATAGACACATTATTGGCTTAACATGTAACATTTTGTGCCCCCCATGGGAAAGATTGGACACTTCGAATCCATGTGATAATCACATGCGTCCGACAAATGTTGTTATATAGTCAATGCTTTAATTAATTAATTCATGTATAATTAATTACATGGAATTCATTTTTGTCCATGTTTCCTTTTGCAATTTTAGTGCAAACTATACATTCTTGCCAATTAAAAACTCACCTTCTAAGATGATTATTCGTATTTAGTGAAAAAATATTTGAACTGGACAATCAACATCGTCTAACTATCGAAGTTGGCATGTGTGTAAGTGAGACAAAAGCATGACAAATATGTTTGTTAATATCACACCAGATTTAATCACAGCAAAACTATTATTATTTCTAGGTTTTCTCGGAACAGAATTACAAATGATAAGAACTAACAGCAGAAGAGATCTAAGCTATATATATATATATATATAAAGACAGGCGCATCTATCGGGCTTCAATCAAATCCTTGAACTTTGCTTAAAAGCAAGGGCGGATTCTCCCTCCGAAAAAAAATCGTTTTTTACAATATAAATTTTTTTTTCTTAGTAATAGTCCGTGCGAATTTTTTTTTCAAGTAGTAACCCGGGCTCAAAAAATTCTTGGATACGCCCCTACTTAAAAGTCAATTTTTCGAGATATTTTAAATATTCAATCAGCTTTTTTGAGCATTTTTGAACAACATATACTAAACTTTTAAAATGACTATTCATAGATAAGAATATTTGGCCCAATTTAAAAGCCAATTTTTTTCGAGTTTTTTGAATAGCAAGCAGGTGCTTACTCTCGAAAAAGGCCACCAAAAGCTAGCTTTTAAGTTGGAGCAAACAATAATGCAAAGCATATTTGCTAAATTTGAATGGATATTAATAGATAAATATTTCTTTATTTATTAATTATATCTAATCCTATTTTAGTACACTTTACTCAATACATTTTTAAAGCGTGTTTAATATTGAATATATCTTTACTACTACCATTTTGACTAATTTGCTTGTCACCAATGTTGGACTTTTACCGAAATATTTTTTTCCATGCGAATATTTATTTCTTAGACTTTATTTAATTTTATTTAAAAATTTATTAAAAAATTGAAATCAAAGTCTATTAATACATTTCATCATTTTTTTTTATCAAAATTTATAAAAAATCTAATTTTTAACAAAATCAAACGAACACTTATGAACTATCATTGTTTCAAAGAAGCAAGAGTAGAATAAATTGGCTTGAAAAGTCCTTTTTTTTTTTTTCAATTTTAAATTATATTATTCGTATTCTGTCTACACAATTTATGATTTTTAAGAGTTTAAAAAAGTAAAATTTTTTTTATCTGTCACATGTTTAGAAAATCTAATGTATTTTAAATTAATTCTTACTTTAAGTAACTTATTTTTAACTTTTATGTGTAAAACAATTTATTTGTTTTGAAACTTACTTTTTTTCCACTTATAATTAAAGCTTTTAAGCTAAGCCAAACATGGCTTAAAAAGTTGAAATAAGGTTATGTTTTATTTGCTATAATTATGAAGAAAAGATTTAAAAAATCTGTAACTACTTCATTGCGGTGGGATTCGATCGTAGCTCTATTATGATGATGGATTTTAGGTGTTGAACAAATTTTGAAGATGATCGGTGGAAGGATATGATCGATTGAAAGAGATGGATTGGGGAGGTGAGCAGATTTTAGAAATGATCGGTTGAGGGAGATGATCATATTAAGGAGATGGATTGAAACGGTCAGCAAATTTTGAAGAAGATGATTTTGTGAGGGGAAAATTGAAGACGTAGTGACACACGAATATTTAAGTACTTTTTTTTATAATAGAAAAAACTCCATACGGTCGTGATTAGATAATTAGTTAGAATAAAGATTTTAAATATTAATTATTTATGAATAATGATTTTCTGTAATAAGAATATAGAATAATTTTTTAAATTTCCCATTTTATTTCCTCCTCAAGTTGAAGCAGCACAGACCCACACAGAGTTCTCCAAGATCTCTCTCCTCTAGATCTAAAGCTACACACACACTCTCTCTCTCTCTCTCTCTCTCTCTCTCTCTCTCTCTCTCTCTCTATCTTTCTATATATATATATATATATATATATATCTCTTCAACTTCTCATCCCGTTGTTGGATAAACGTTTAGACTAGATTTCATCGCCAAATATATAGGAAAAACCCATTTACCAGCTATATTCTTTGAAAATCTTTAGCTCTTAATATTATGTAACCCATCAAAGATTCCATTTTATGATTATAAAAATCAGTTATTTACAGTTTCTTGAACCACCCATTTTCTTTTTCTCTGCTCTGGCATCAACTGCAAGGCTGTAACTTGAAATTGATTTCTGGGTTTTCTTTAAATTTATCTTTTTTGGGGTTTGTTAAGTTTCATTGTTTCTTTGATCCAATTGAGTCTTGAGTTGGAAAGTCAACATTTTCTGGTTGTGCTGTGATCTAACCTTTATTGATTAATTGTTTAGATGCTTTCTGGATAAATATGCAGCCCGATCAGAGAAAAAAGGTATTAATTTTTCATTTATTCACGTAGTATCTAATATATATATGTATGGTCTTTTGTATTGTCGGAATAATTTCATAATATAAGTTAAGATTAATAGTTTGGATTCCTGAAGTTTGTACATTTTTTTTTTTTTTTTTGTTTCAAGCTTAGTTCCCACTAGAAAAAATAATTTGATTTGAAGATTAGATTTGTGATTTTTCAGATATTCAGGGTCGAATATATTTCCCTTCGGATTTAAGAGTTGCAGCGATATTAGGGAATCGATATGGATATTTCATTATTTGTATACAATCTGTTGATTTATGGGAATAGTATAGATGCATTGACTTCGGTGAGAAATTATTCAAATCTTCTGTAAATTGTAATGATTGACCAAATTTTGTTTTCTTTATTTTTCTTTGCATTGCTAGGCCACGAAGAATGTTGTTAAGTTGGATTTTGTAATGGTTAAGTTTACGAGAGAAAGTTAAGATAAGTTATTGTTATCTCTCTACCTAGGATGAGAAATACAATTATGCAGTTTCTATTGGAAGATGATGTGACAAAGTGGATATGTAAGGTTTTAACATGTATAACAAGTAAAAATAAAATAAGGTAAACGAGTCACAATTCGGAAAATGTGAAACTTTTATTTGCTTTTCTTGTCATTAAGAAGTTGGGTTGTGGTGTTAATATAGACTGGTTTGGGGAACGCTTCTTTTTTCTATATTGGCAAATATTTGAAAGTTTATTTATAGTCCTGCTAAGATATTTTTGAACCATCATTGTATGTTACAAAATGTTAATAAAATGGTATTTCACTATGTGATGGCGCAGGGGTCTGTGGATGTAGATTTCTTCACGCAATATGGTGAAGGAAGCAGATATAGAATCGATGAAGTGATTGGTAAAGGTAGTTATGGTGTTGTCTGCTCTGCATACGACACTCATCTTGGGGAAAAAGTTGCAATTAAAAAAATAAATGACATCTTTGAGCACGTCTCTGATGCAACACGTATACTTCGTGAGATTAAACTTCTTAGGCTTCTTCGCCATCCAGATATTGTGGAAATCAAGCATATTTTACTACCTCCTTCTAGAAGGGAATTCAAGGATATATACGTAGTTTTTGAACTGATGGAATCTGATCTCCACCAGGTCATAAAAGCAAATGATGATTTGACTCCCGAACATTATCAATTCTTTCTCTACCAGCTTCTTCGAGGCATGAAGTACATACACACAGGTTTTGATTGCCACAATTTTGTTTTAGACCCTTTTTTAATATTTGGATTACGGTTCACGGTCCTCTATAAATATTATGTATGCTATTAATACACTTGTTGTGAATAGTTCTTGGATGGTAAGTGCTATTGTTCCATCTGCTCTCTTAAATGCTTTTCTTTTCTGCAGCAAATGTTTTTCACCGAGATTTGAAGCCCAAAAATATTTTAGCAAATGCTGATTGCAAATTAAAGATCTGTGACTTTGGCTTGGCAAGAGTGGCCTTTAATGACACTCCTACTGCTATATTTTGGACAGTATGTTTCTTTTCCTTAATTTCTTGGGACTGTTTCACTTTCATGCTTTGCCTGATTAAATCAGTTGCCCTTTCTGCATAAAGATCATATGATCTTAAAAAAACAAGGGATATCTGTCATACGATCATTTAACATTGTTGTAGGACTATGTCGCAACCAGATGGTATCGGGCTCCTGAATTGTGTGGATCATTTTTCTCGAAGGTACAAATCGTTTCTCCTTTCTCTTCATATTATCGATTTGTAATTAGAATTGATTTCCATATCTTCATTGTGCTGAAAAGTTGCTTCATTCTGACGTGTTACTTGTGAACTTTTTTGCAGTATACACCTGCAATTGACATATGGAGCATTGGCTGCATATTTGCCGAACTTTTGACAGGCAAACCTCTTTTTCCAGGAAAAAATGTGGTTCATCAATTAGATCTCATGACTGATCTGTTGGGTACACCACCTCCAGAAACCATTGCAAGGGTGTGTTCTTGTGATAGTTCATATTATACCAGAAAGATTCATAGCTTCAAAATTTTGTCCCTTATTTTGTTTGTTCATCTATTTATTCATATGACAGATAAGAAATGAAAAGGCCCGGAGATACTTAAGCAGCTTGCGAAAGAAGAAACCCATTCCTTTCTCTCATAAATTTCCAAATGCTGACCCCCTTGCATTACGCTTATTAGAAAGGATGCTGGCCTTTGATCCAAAGGATCGACCTTCTGCAGAAGAGGTCTAAGATGTTTTTGTTTTAACATAAGCTTGTCATTCGTTATTCCACTCTCTAAAAGTGCAGTGTTGCGGGCTTTCAGGCTCTTGCGGATCCATACTTCAGGAACTTGGCCAAAGTTGAGAGAGAACCTTCTGCACAACCGGTGACAAAAATGGAATTTGAGTTTGAAAGACGAAGGATAACCAAGGAGGATGTGAGAGAGTTAATATACCGAGAGATTCTTGAATATCATCCAAAAATGTTGAAAGAATTCTTAGAGGGAGATGAACCTACAGGCTTCATGTATCCAAGGTATTGTTGTCAATAGATGATTTGAATACAATTTATACATTTTTATTAGCAATAGCTCCTTTTTATTTCTATTTTATTGCATTACCTTTTTATGGTCATCTTTCATCGCATTGGGAACATGTTAGGAATTATTTTAACTGTAATGGATTTCTAGATCTTCCTATTTGATGTAAATGTCCGGATTTCTGCTTTTGTGGCTTTGCACAAATGCTAAGAAGGATATAATCTGGTGCGTGTGAGAGGATCAAATACATTTGGTAACCATAGAAGATCTCATCTGTCCCTCTTCCCAAACTAGTTTGAGAACTAAAATTTAAGCTTGTAAAGACAAAGTTGGTCCTTCTATTTCATCTAACAGGCATTCATGTACTGTTAGTATCTGTACATAGATGGTTGTGATTACATACAAAGCAAGCCAGACTAATTGTAATCTGATATCACTAGATAATATCATTCGTTGCATCCCTTGAGTAAGCTACAATTTTAGAACTTGACCGTCAAGCTACAATATTAGCAATAGCTCCTTTTTATTTCTGTTTTATTGCATTACTTTTTATGGTCATGCTTCATCGCACTGGGAACATGTTAGGAATTATTTTAACTGTAATGGATTTCTAGATCTTCCTATTTGATGTAAATGTCTGGATTTCTGGTTTTGTAGCTTTGCACAAATGCTAAAATGGATATAATTTGGTGCGTGCGAGAGGATCAAATACAATTGGTGACAATAGAAGATCTCATCTGTCCCTCTTCCCCAAACTAGTTTGAGAACTAAAATTTATGCTTGTAAAGACACAGTTGGTCCTTCTACTTCATCTAATAGGCATTTATGTACTGTTAGTATCTGTACATAGATGGTTGTGATTACATACAAAGCAAGCCAGACTAATTGTAATCTGATATCACTGGATAATATCATTCGTCGCATCCCTTTGAGTAAGCTACGATTTTAGAACTTAACCGTCACGCTCAGATATACTGAAGTTGGAGTTATAATAAGATGTTTATTTAACTGTAGAACAGTTCTTTTAATTAGTTTTGTAAGTACTACCGTATTAGGTTTACAAAATTCGTGGTGAATCGGGATGCATGTTGTACTTATTTATATTTTTGTGTTGAGCTATGCATCAGAAAAAAGCAACTCCTTTCGATTATCTCATATTCCTCTTTGTTTTTTCTTTTACCCCTTCTCGTTAGCTTCATTGTGTTTACCCTTGTAGTGTGTTTCATAAGGTGGATTTGATAGTACTTGACAGGAGTAAGAAAGATAAAGAAGCTAAAAATTTTGTTCATTATACTATTCAGGCCTGTCCAATATAGCCAACCAATCACGCAATGAGGAGATTCTGATTGGTAGCAAGCTTGATCACACTTATCTTCTTATTATGGTCCTAAAGCATCAAGTCACGGCGATTATCTTGCCTCTTAACATGGTTATTCAATCCTTTTTTCCTCCTTTTCATTCGCAGTGCTGTTGACAAATTTAAGAAGCAATTTGCATATCTGGAAGAGCATTACGGAAATGGAACTACTGGTCCACCTGAGAGGCAGCATTCATCGTCTTTGCCCAGGTAACTTTATTAAGTGTTTAACTGTTTCTATATTGTTGTTATGTGTTATATTGAATAAGATGATGAATTGCTGGTTATTAGATAACTTACCATCATAGTGGCAACTGAAAGATGCTCTCGTACAGGCCATGTGTACTACATTCGGATAATTCGACACAGAATTCGGCTGACATCACAAATGATCTCTCCAAGTGTTCCATTAAAGAAGTTGAGAAGCCGCAGGTGGATCGGATGTCTGGACTTCCAAGATTTCCTCTCCAAGTTCCTCAAAACATCCCAGGTGTGAAATTTACACAATATCAACTCAGTATGGCCTTTTTTTTGGGTTATTCTTTTATTGTGTATTCAATCAACATTTTGTTGAGTTTCTTCCTATGTTACCATGAAATGAAGACATTGAGCTTTTCGGTGGTTGTCATTTGATTACTCATTCCTGTTTGGCATCCAAAATTTAAGAAAAATAGTCACTCGAACAGAGTGCTAAATGCTCCTATTTAGGTAGAAGTTGAATTTAATACAAGAAGTTGCTGCATATGGTTTTCTCAAATAAGACATGAAAATCATAATCAACATTGTTAGTCATTTTCTAGGCCAGTACATGCCCTTGTTAGGGGCCCTTCAGGTTCTGGGTTTAGTTCTAATTACTGTTGGCTTTCACAGTAGGGGGTGCTGCAAGGCCCGGGAAGGTAGTTGGCTCTGTTTTACGTTACAACAATGGTGCAGCAGCCACAGCAGAGGCCAATGAACAGCGAAAAATGGTTAGGAATCCTGCAATGCCAACACAGTATATTGTTCCCGGCTCGTCTTACCCAAGAAAGTACCCAGGCTGTAAGAATGAAAGGGGAGATTGTACTGAAGGATCCAATGGGGTGCAGCCGAAACCCGACGTGTATATGGCTAGGAAAGTAGCAGCTGCTCAAGGTGGGTCAGGAAGTCACTGGTATTAACTTCATGACACGACTCTGGTCGACTGGGATGGATACGACTTGATGGTTGGCTCATAACCCGAGCTCTTCCAAGATTAATTGGTCGACTGTAAATTCATCTCATGTGTGACAGATTTTAGCATTCATGTAACAGGAGTGGGATAAAAAAAAATGAAACTACGAGACTAACATTACTTCAGATGTTTTACTAATGGTTATACACTTCATATCAATGCTTCCAAGCATGAGAACATTGCATGAATTCTCATCCATGATTATTCTTCTGCGATACAAGATAAGTGGAAGATTGTAGAAAGATCTGAAGCCGAGGAAGCGTGGAACTGATTCCGTTCACTTGTTTTTGTTTCCTTCGTTGTCATTCTTTACTCCGGTGACTTAAATAGCTGATCTTGTGTACTCGTGCCTGTATCATTTGTAACTAAGTGAACTTGGGTTGGACACAGCGTTGACTTTCGTCATCTGAGATGAGGTTTTGCTGTATCAACCATGTTGCTGCTTTCATTTGTCTTAACGTTGTGTCCCCGTAGTAGTATAACTACCAAAACAGTTATTGGACAATAACTTTTACGTTGAAATTGTATGATAATTTGGGTCTAGCCTTTCTCTACTCATGCTTGTTTCTCTTTAGTCATCCCTGATTGAAATGAACATTGGAAGGTTGTGTATTTTGCAAGTTATGGTGCATTTTCGAAAAGCCGACCAGAAATTGATGATCTGGTAGGTCTGATAATATAGAAAGATAAAAACAATGAGGGCAAGGGTATCAGCTTCTTCTTGAGGATGATTGACAAGGCAAAAATCTTATGACTTGGGAGAAATTTTGGAATGAAATGGCCCCCGGAAAGTTCCATTTGTTCACAATGCAGAGTCTATATTTTTGAGAGATTGTCCTCAGGCGGAGGAGTGTCACGAGACTAATTTATATGCTTTTGCATATAAACTCAAAAAGTAGCGCACTCAATCCAGTCTCGATCACCGGCTGGCTTCCAACAAGATTGGGAAGTACAAGTCAGAAGGAAGAAAAGACTCGATATCAATGTTCTGTACTTTCTTAAAAAAAAGTAACATCTGGCTTCCAACAAGATTGGGAAGTACAAGTCAGAAAGAAGAAAAGACTCGATATCAGTGTTCAGTACTTTCTTAAAAAAAAGTAACAATGGATCGCAAGAAACAATTTAAAAGCAAAAGGATTCTAATTCAATATGATGTAAATCTTATTTATATCTCAATTCCAACTGTTTTTATAATAGAATTCAAAAATCTAATCTTCAATAAATAATGGCCGAAAGAATAAGTTAGAACTCTAATAATGTAAATCCTAACTACTTATTCAGTCGTTGCTATAAGAATTTGATCCAATTCACAATCAAGAAACTGCTATGATTTTTGCCTTACCCTCCTATTTGAATTACTGCAATCTAAGGGTAGTTTCATTACCATGTCCATAGAAATGTCGGAACATTTGACCCTTTTAGTTATATATTCTAGCAGATCAGTGATAATTGAGGGACAGCTATCCTTCAGGTGCTCAAATCCTTCAGTTTGCATCGCCGCTGAAATCCAAACATGATATCAGATACGTGAGATATTCAGTTTCAATCATAGTAAAAGTAAAGGAAATGAAAGATTATCCTTCATAGTTGCTAATGATGTAGTTGCTTTAAATCTTACCGTACATGTAACAATGAACCCAAATGAGTGGTTGAAAAGGGTTCACGTTTTTCATAATGACTAACAAGATTTTGGAAATATCAGTGCGTATGCGGGAGAGAACCATGAACTCAACATGACTTATAGATCGATCTTTCTATTATAGATTATTATAATAAACATGTGCATAGGACTCCAAGATCTAGACCAAAACCTTAAATTACATGTCCCAAGTTGCTGGCAGGACTAAGCATCCATTTGCAGATGAATGATCAAGTTACTAACAAAATATGTGTGTTTTGCAAAAGAGTTGGCACTGATGGTAAGTGGATTGGATAGTATTAAGAAAGAAGGAAATCTAGAATCTTGTCTATTGTATTGTCGTGAAAGGTTCAGTAATGCAGAGCAAACAAGCCATGAAAGTTCTCCTTTTAAATTTTCAGGTTGTGTAATGAACTCAATACACACCGACTTCAGTTGGGAATTGTGCTGCTCTGTCAATGCGAGACTTGAGGCTACGGTGTTGATGGCAATATTTTCCTTAATTCTAGCCTCGCAAAGTAACCTGAGTCTTTGAAGGCCAATATCGGTCTGCAGCAGACTAAAAATGATGTGACTCACAGTTTTTGCCCATCTTGAATTGAGACTGAAAGACTCTTCCACATCTGGAAAGACATCCCAGTATGGATGGTGAAGTAATGCCTACAAATAACCAACCAAACGAAGAAAGATTAGATGCGATATTTATGCAAACTCAGACTTTTAATTAGCACAAGAGAACCTGAAATAATTTTGCAATTTTGTGCTAAATCATCCACAATATAACTATGAGAGAGAAAAACAGGGTGCACGAGCAAGTGCATTAAGTTTGAAGGACTAAGAAACAGGAAAATATAGAGATTTTTGAACCTTGAAATCTGGAGCCTTCATGTCTTCAACTCTAATGCACTTTGTGTTCTGATCCTTAAATGCACCAAAAAGTTGTGCCTTAAACACAGGGGAGCGTGCTGCAAGGACCAACTTGTGAGCAGCAAATATTTCCCCCTCAACTTCAAATTCTACATCACTTTCCTCCAAACTTTCTAAGAGCTGCCCAAAATTTTGTCCAATGTCAGATGGGGGTGTTGATTGGGAATATGGTATTGTCCTTCCTGCAAATGTCATAACAACACCAACAGTGCATTGGATGCAGAGACGATCATCTTTAAGATAATCTGATTTTTCTATTGTCGCTCTTTTGATATAGTGTTTGTAGCCCCTGCAAAGATGCCCATAAAATTCGTGTTGTGGTTTTCATTCACAACAATCGTTGTCAATATATGTAAGCAATCAATTAGAACGAAAATGGGGGAATAATAGTCAGAAACAAACCAGCTGCCTTATTAAAAAAAAAGGGAGGCTAATACTCAATCTAGAAAGAGCTAGGATATGATTAGTCTTTGTAAGGTCTATGAAAGTTCAGAGGACAAGGAAAGAAAGCACAGAATCTTGTAGTATGAGACTAAAGATAGGAAATTGAAGTTGTACCCCTTGTCAAATAGTTCGCATGTCTGTGTCAAAAGGACAACGAAAGAAAGCACAGAAGCTTGTAGTATGCGACTAATGATAGGAAATTAAAGTTGTTCCCTACTCAATCTAGAAAACGCCTTACTAAAATTGATCTTCCTGAGGTCTATGAATGTTCAAAGTATGATCAAAGAAAGTGAGAAGCAAATAAAACCAGTGCTAATGCCCAGCATAATAAAGACATTCTTTATTCTTCTAAATAAAGCTACTCAACACTTATGTTAGCAAGATTTGTTAACCAAAAAATTAATTTGTAACAAGACCTTTCACAAACACATGGACATACAAGTATACAACTATATGCTAAGGATATAGTTGCTTCATATCGTCCAGTCCATCTTGCAATGAATCAAACATAGAGGCGGAAAAGGATTCATGTTGCAGAACCTAAATTTATTGTGAACAAAGCTTAGTAGTCATTATAATTTATACATACAACCATAAATCATATATCATGAAACAACTTGAAATCAAAATCATATATAGAAACACCCACACACGGAAAAAACCGGGCTACGCCTTACCACGTGTTACCGTGACTTAGCGTGCGTGGGATGAAATGGCTGTGCACTATATGCCTTCCCTTTTCACTCTGGTCCAGCAACTCCAACTTAAACAATGCCCTCACGCCTTCGCCCTCACTTACCCGAGCGATAAAACACGAGATACAAGTATCCCCAATCTTGAATTCCTTGCCATCGGGATAAAATTAAATTGCCCACAAATGTCCCCCAACCATGAAACTATTTGAAGCAATGTGTTTCCCAACTCCAATACCTTTTACCAATGAATACTCCGAGTTTTCAAAACTGTGGGAGCCCTTTACCGTGTAAGTCCCGGACGTGGAAGATAAAGAAACTGAGGGGCTTTGGGATTTTTCAATCTACTAAAATCTTCCATTAGAGAATAAAAAACGTCCAGTATATGGCTTTGATCACAAGTAAAAGAAAGAAAAAGAAACTAGAATCCAGTTCATTATAAAATCGAATTCTGTCCTGTACAAAAATGCACTTATGATTTTTTATAGATTTGTGAAATTCAGAAATGGATTATGATCATATGTACGAAAGAAAATATGGGGTGAGGTTTAGGGGCCTTGGTGAAGGATGGAAGAAAATGATTATGGTACGCAACTAGTCCATATTTATACTTGTCAGGTGGACTAGAATGAACATATATTCTTTTCTGAAAAGTTAACTGAATGGAGTGTGGTTTTAATTAAAGGTGCCAATCTGGTTCAGGCGGGCCGGGTCGGCCTGCCTCCGATGAAATTCGATGACGGGCATTAGAAAAAGTCCGTGCCACGGTGGATTGGGGGCCGAGTCAACCCAACCCACAAAAATTGAATATGAGCCCGGCCCACCCATCAGTCCATCCGGGTCGAGTTCATGTGGGTCGCGGTTCAACTCGGTTCGGCCTGTATGAATAAATTTTTTTTTTTTTAAAATTAATAAAAAATTTTAGTTACCTATTGTAATTAAAAAAAATGTTTATGTATATAGCAAAAAATGTGTTAAATTACTAAATAAAAAATAAATAACAATGATAAATTTACATTTGTTAATTTTTTAATTCAATCTCTATTTTTTTTATATATATTTAAAAACTAAAACAGCACGCATCTGTTACATCTTTCACTTTAAACGGCTCTCTGCCATTTATTAAAAAAAAAAATCAAAATAGGTCAACAATTAAAGGACGAACCGCCCGGGCCGTGAACAGCCCGCCCAGTTCACGGGTCGGCCCGCGGTTCCGGGTCGAGACAGATGGGACAATGTGGGTTCGACCGGCCCGCCCGTCCGTCCGTCCGTCCGTCCTATAGTTTTAATTAGATAAAATCCTTGAATGGTCCTTGTAATTTATATCTTATGAGAATAAAGTTTCCAAACTTTAAATTATACTTCATTAGTCCTTCAACTAAATATAAACTCTGTCATTCCAATTATGGGTGAACACGATTCGGTTTGATTTGTTTTTGATCTATTTTCAAACCAAACTATTTAAAAAGGTTTGAAAAACTTATCGACATACTAATAACGTATTTAAAACAAGTTAAAATATAAATACATTTGTCTACAATTCTCAATACAAGATTAAACGAGAAATTTTTAATCATAAATGTTATATTACATTAATATTTATCTCAATAGTTATATTACATTAATATTTGTCGTAGAAGAAAACGAAAATAAGGAGGAAATTGACAAATTTAGTAAATAAATGGCCCAAACTTAATTAAATTAAAGTCACATTTCAGCACTAAAAGACTAACGTGCCCCTAAAATTACAAAAGAGCTAATTCAAACACAATACTATTTTATGCAAAATGTTTGATATTATAGCATATTTGACCAGGTTTATTAACTTTTTTTTTCTCAAACTTATTTTCAACTACATATTTCATGGAATTCACAAATTTTATCAACTTTTCAACCACACATTTCACCGATTTTTTTCAAAATCTCTAAAAAAAAATACTTTTAAACTCCATCAAACAAACACACATTCAAACTGTTGCTCGAGGCCTAACACTAGTGTCTCACTTAGCATAGGCGGAGCCACCCATGATGGTTGTCCCCAGAGTGGATTTGAGCTAGGCGTCAATGAATACATGTGGAGTGCAAATGATGGAGCCAAAGAACCTGGGCCAGTGGCGGAGCCACTGTTGGCAGTGTTTTCATTGTTAGAAAGTTAGGGCCTAGGGTGGAGCACCTATCGGTGAGGGTCTCACTGGTGGAAGACTAGGAGTCTGGGGTAGAGCTCCTGGCAGTGATGGTCTTACCGGTGGAAGATTAGAAATCTGGGACAGAGTCCCTGGCAGTAATGGTCCTACCAGTGGAAGACTAGGAGCCTGGGGCGGTTGAGACACCACAATGTTTCGATCATGGAGTTAAGCCGTCAAAGCTGCCACCTGCGCTTGTAGTGCTGCTAGTTGAGCAGCATGGGAAAATTCTTGCTATGGGTGGTTAGTGGCGGCATTGGACTCAGTGCCAACATCCCCAATGGGGCCTGGGGAGCGTTTGCATTCTTCGCTCTTCTAGTTTGAGCCATGACTCATTGTGTGGATTTTTCATAGATGGCGCCAAATGATGATAAATATTTTTCTTCTACTCCGATAACAGTGGCGACAGTAGGATAGACCTGTAAAATAGTGGCGGGGCTACTATCCCCAGTGACCACTCTGGTGTAATAATCAGTATATAATTAAATCAGATGTACAGAATAGCAATGTAGAGAATAATATAGTCGATTTTACTTGTAGGGATCAATCTCTATTTATAGGGGTGATTGGAAGAGTCTGTCTTTAATGACGAGTGCTCTTTCATCTCCCTCATTACTCAGAGTTAATGAGAGATGTTACAGTTTTCCAAACACCAGTAGTAACTGTCACTCCATAGATTATGAGTATGACTGGTTCAACGACAGTCGATTTATTGTCGTCCACCTGTCAGAGGCGAGTTATGAGACCATCAGGGCTGGCGAGCTGGTGAGGTGGGCGTGCCAGACTTACCTCTATTGAGAGAACATATAACAACTATCATCGTTTTTATCATCAAATCTTTTTCCAAACAATTTGTTCAAAGTTATATCCTAATAATAGGATTGAGGGCTCAGGAACCTCTTCACAAAAATTGTACTTCAACTAATTTACACCAGTATATAGTTACCACTAAATATGTGCACACTGATAATAACAATAGTAACTATCATCATCTACTATGAAAGAAGCTGAGATCGCATCGATGCAGCAAACCATCGATAATATAGGTTGTCGGGTTCTTCACAGCCTTTACAGTGACCCTCGTATGATCAACCATGTCGATATTAGATGAACTTTCATTTTCCAATAGAGCATCGCTATGAGAAGAAGCTACATTCTTTCCTGAAGTGACAAGGGCCTTTGTATTATTGACAAAACCGACACAAGATGAACTATATTTACATGTTGAAGTGCTACTCGGAGGAGAAGATTTAGGTTGATGTTATAACGGTAATTTGATAGTATTAGGAATTGGATTTTGGCATACCAAATCTTGATCCTTGGCTACAGAAGTATTGGTTTCAAACAAGTTACTCTTCGTAGAAGAAGAATCGTCTTGTTCCAAATTCTTGAACATCTGAAAAATGTGGATACTAACACTTCATTTCAAGGTCAAGAACCTATGAATCTCGAAAATTACTTGTCTTGAGAAAAGAAAGAATAAACATACACTTCCTTTCTTCTTCCTCTACATTGCTTGGGATTCTGCCGCGTTATCAAGATGGTACTCCACATATTTGTCATCATCTATCGATGCAGGTGTATGATCTCCGATGGGGCTACCACTGGAGGGTTCAAAGCTGATCATATTAGAAGACGATGCACCAGAACCAGAACCATATCCAGTACCTTGTTCCTAGGCATCTAATTGTTTATCTTTGGATAATAGATCCGCCAGGACCTGAATAATGCATATGAAACGATCAAATCAAAATCCGACATAAGCTCGATTGATTCTATGCATAACTAACAAAGTTAGTGATTATCAACGGACAAATGTGAAAACTATCTTGATGAAATATCCTGAGTTTTCAAGTATGAAAAATTATCAACTACTATACCGGCAAGGAGACCATGTACTAAAATACGATATTAAACTAATTATTTTTCTAGAACCAACATGGCTTAGGTACCATGACCTAGGAGAAATTTGATCTTCACATCAAAAAACTTATATCTTACCACTATGCTACTCACAGGTCTTTTGGAGCAAAGATCCTTAATGGCATCTTCTGTACTATCAGCTGCTTGAGCTGCTTGACCTGAACAAATTTGCAAGCAACTTCCTCGAGAAAGGGTCCAAAAAGAACACTTCTAAGATTAGCAAAATAAAGCACAAATGGCATTTTTGGCAAATTATATTGGACAAAACTGCACAGATTAAGGGAGAAAAAGCAACTAAAATTTTGTCTATTGTGTTGTCCAGTCCTATATAGAACTACGTACCTAAGAGCATCTTCAATGCAACAATGTCAAGGCACAATGTCTAGTGTTTTTTTTACAAATGGCCAAAAAGTGCTTATGTGGCACAATTAATGCTAGAAAATGTCTAGCACAATGTTTAACTCTAGACATTGTTCTTGATAATGTCCATTATTAATTTAATAATCTCTATCCAATCAATACATTTCTCTCTCTTTCTTTTTTTAAAAAACTAATAATTATTTTACCACATTTACACAATGAACATTGTTGCATTGGAAAAGTTTTTTTATGTAATATCAATGTCTTTTGTCATATATACATAGTAGACATTGTTGTATTAGAGATGCTCTATGCCTTAGGGCGTTGTATTTAATTAAGACTTTTATAGAATTTAAAAGTCCAAGTATATTTAATATAGACTTTTTAAATTCTATAAAAATCTTGAGGATTCAATATAGACTTTTAAAGTCTTTAAAAGTTATGTGATATTCAATTCAGACTTTTAAAGACTTATTAAAATCTTACGAAATTGAGGAGTATTCAAAATGTCATGGACTTCTTATGACTTTATATATAATTTTCTATGTACTAACTTTAAAGCATAAAGTATAAATAAAAGATATCACAATTTCTCTTTCATTCATCCCAAGACTTTGAAAGAATTTGGAAAAAGAGTCTTTCTTTCCATATACTTTTTTATTTATGCAACATTTTCCTTTTTTTTTCCCCTTCTACGAACTCTAGAGTCAAGATTAATATTTTTCTCTTTATTCAATGTGATTTTTTTTTTCTCTTCAATATTCTCCTAACCATTTTTTTTGTCTTTTTTCTTTTTCCTTCTATGAACCATATAGCCATGATTAATTACTAATTATTTTTATGAAAAATGATATTAATATTTTTATTTCTATTCAATGTGATTTTTGTTGTATTAACATACCCTTTAAAGGACCTCCGGAAGCATAAAAAGGACTCTTTACTCTCTAGCTTCCTTAGGCTTAGTAGCTAGTTGATGAAATGAGTTAATTCATAGCTCTATCTCTCGTTAGAGAGCTAAATAGAGCCCTTTCAGGGCCTTTGATTAGAGTTCTCTAATACCCATATCCTGATACGGGATATGTCCCATACAGCCTCCGGGGCGATGGCTTCTTCCTGCTATCTGGTTCACCTCATCGGTACTAGAATGGAGCAACTTTGATCATTGGAAGCATGGGAGCCTCTGGGAGAGGATCCTCTGCTTGGTTTCATGCTCAGAACAAGCGAAGCAAAGAGCTCCTAGGAGGGGCTTGCAAAGTAGCAATCCTCATCTTGTCCGGAGTGTCGAAAAGCTATTTGATAAATAACTCCTCGCTAGCTTAAAAAGAAAGAGAAATGGAATATGTCCTTATCGGGAGTTTTTCCTCCTCGTTCAGGGGCAGCTCCAAGGGCCCAAGGGAGCCCAAGGAGCTGACCTGCCGATTGAGTCCTTCCCTATCCTTGATCGTAGCACCATTGGGTAATGGGCCATAGCAAGAGGGGAGCTAAGCTATAGTAAGAAACCATCCAATGACAATAGCATGCTGGTTTTCAGAGTAGACTACAGACATGGCTTGGACACCAGTAGTTCTTAGCTACCCCCTGTACATAGGCCCTCATGAATCCACATCTTCATTCTACAATTAATGCTGTCTTGTCTCCTTACCAAATATGCACCCCCATCTGCTAAGCAAGATCTTGGGTGTTCGCAGACAAGGAGGTTCATTGATCTTTTATGATATTTCCTCAGTGAATGTTGAAAAAACCCATTAGAGGATGGGGACCCAACGGTATCCTCTCTTTCTTTAGTAGCTATTCTATTATTAGACCAGAGCACCCCCCCAACCCCCTGTTTTTTATGAAAAAGAAGATATATTTTCTCTCATCAATGTGATTTTTCATTTTTCCTTCAATATTCTCGTAATCATTTTTTTTTCTCTTTCTTCTTTTTTGTCGTTTTTCTATTATTCATTAAAAACAAGATAAATTTATAATTAAATTCTTATGTAGTGGTCGATTGTAGTTTATTAATGAATTTCATCAACTTAAAAATTAATCTTTTATTATCGTATTTTTTTTCATTCTTATTTTTTCTAGTCATCTTGATGAGTATGGTTATATTTTTTCTTCAATTATTTCAGTCACTTTTGAGTCTATATATTGCAATACTTTAATGAATTTTCAGTTGAACCAGATAATGAAATTTCATCATCTTTATCAGTGTTAGATGATTAAGATGACAACTTTGGTCCATTTTGTGAGAATCAAGAACAACAAAGAGAGAATACTAATGAGTAGATGGCTACTATACCTATTGATATGTATAATGATGTTGGGTACATTGATAATATTGACTATTAACCTTTTTTTTTTTTTCATAGAACTGTATTGAATTGTTTTAAAAAATTGGCCATTTGGTTATTTATTTATATAATTGTATTTATGTAATTGAGGTGACTTATGATATATTATAGATTATTAAATATAAGAAGTGAGCTTATGAACTCGATAATTTTTTTGCTGAAAAATATATTTAAAAGGAGTAGCCTATCATATTTTTTTCAATTTATCCACAGCTCATTTGGAAGTTCATGGTTTTATCCCCCCCTCTAAAAAAAAAAAAAGAGTAAGCTAATAATTTATGACATTAATTTTTGACGTATTTTACTTGCAGCAATTAAATAGAACATTAACTTTTATGAATTTAATAATATTAATACAATTAAATAAATTATTATTACACTTTTCCGGTGTGACAATTTTTTTAACTGTGGGACATTAAGTTTTTATATTTAAGATTTCTAATTGAAAAAATAAAAGTCTATAAAAGTCTGTGAAAGTTTAAGAAAGTCTTTCAAAATGAAAATCTATAAAAGTTTATGGAAGTCTATTAAAATCTATAAAAGTCAATAAATGTTAATGAAATCCATAAAAGTTAGTCACTTAAAAATTGTCAATCAAAATCTTTAAAAGTCTAGATTAAATACACATCTTTTAATGACGTATCTGCAGGCAAATCCAATAAATCATATGTGGGTTCGACAACACAAATAATACTCAACTTATTCTGGAGGTGGTAAACCAATACTAAAATTTGTATAAACTCAGATATCTAGCCACTAACTTAGATATCTAGCCACTAACTTAGAGTAAAAACCAATAATGCCATAGTTTCAATTTACCTCGCCAAAATACTCGGGAGACAAGTCAAAAAGTGTACTCCTTAGTTTGTACTCTGGAGGTTGCAGTACGTTGTTGAAAAAGATACTTATAGAATCAAAATAAAATTGAGGGCGCGGTGAGTTGTGATCACCCTCAAATTTGATTATATTCTTGTCCTCCTGCGAATCAATTAACTAAATATAAGGGCAGGTATGATTAAAATGGAAAAGAATGTGCGAAACTGATGAACATAGTAAATACATATTGGACATACTTATGTTGTCTATATTACATTTACAAATTATTTAGTGCACCACTTGGGAAGACCAACGAATTGATAGAGAAGATACAACTAGTGGCGGAGCCAAGATATGGCAAAGGGGTGGCCCGGAGGAGAGGGAACCCCTCTCAAGGGGGTTCAGGGGCAGAGCCCTCGAATTTTTTTTTTCTTAAACCATAACTACTGAGCCCATTTTATGAGAATTTAATATTTTTTTACAAGTCGTAATCTTTAAAAAGCTTACAAGAAGATATCGAACACAATCAATTGATGCAGTTAGACGTATTCGATACTCACTTCGTGTTTGTTCTGATTACTTGAAAAGACTAGCTTCAATACTTTCTTCTTAGTTATTGAATGATTAAAACTTAATCTGAGCTAGGTTGTGTGCACTACTAAATTTTCCAATATGTTTTCTGATACTATGTTTCTTCTTCTAATTTGATAACTCGCTGACAAAAGAATTATGACTTGAACTCGAGCTAGAATTTGTTTAATAGAAATAATGTTCTATCATAGCAAGAAGAAAAAAATCTCCAGCTTAAGTAAGAAAAAGTTGAAGATGAAATCGTAATTAATTTTTTTGTGTCAAAGGTTGAAGACGTAAACGTGAACTGTGTCTGTGAAGAAGAAGAAGTGGTCTTAGATGAATCAATTTTGTTAGGCTTTTGTTGGACTTTATTTGTTTAGTTTATTCTTTGTTGGGTTTGAACTTTAGTATTTTTTGTTGTGGTTGGTTATTAAATTAAAAATAAAAAACAAATTTCAAAAAGTTGGGGGGTCTGGGGGCTTGCCAGTGAATACAACACAAAAATACCAAAAATTTACATAAATCCAGATGTAGAGATTTATTTTCTTCCTTGGTCAAGTCATAGATTGAAAAATTATTAGAGCTAAATAAGATAAATAGTACAGAAAAGTTGTTCAAGGTTCAGATTTTATTGTAAACAAATTAAAGAGTACATGAGTACAGCACAAAAATACTACCTGTTTCCATTAACTCTTCTTTTTAAGTCAATTTTCATTTCTGATAGCATAAAAATATCAACATGGAGGACATAGAAGTGACTTAGACCGAATAATGATAAGTGGCAGATTACATGTATGAAGATGTTCAAAGAAGCACTGTATGAAAAAAATATACATACATGAATGACAATAACACAATTTGACAGAGAATTACCATATAAGCATCAAATATGAGATTAGAATGACGTGGTTGTATGAAATCATCTTTAACGGCATGGCCAATCAGAACTGGAACAAAGCAAGATTTTGCAACCTAGACAGAAATAAGGGATGGAAATTAGTGTTATGAATAGAAACTAAACAGTGATGGAAATTTTGCAACCTATTGAATTCTCTGAATTCGAGCAATTGGTTGATTATTTAGTTAGTGGAAACCACAACCTTCATAAAAATAATATTCCCTGTGAAAAGCAATTTTAGTTTCATACATTAAATTAAAAAATATAACCATGGAAGATAAATCTATTAAAAAGTTTGGTCGGCGTTGATAAACGAAATACTGTTCTATTTAGTATGGGCATAGTACATCGTGATATACCAAAAAGGTCAGGCAAGCAAGCTAGTATTTCAAGATGACTGTTGAGGTAGAGATACCTTGATTGTGTTCAAGTTCCTAATGTCAAAATTTGCCTTTTTCAAGATTGCTAGTAAGTAGTGGATTTCAAGCTTAACCTAAAAATAAGAAAACAAAAAGCTAAATGGACAGTTTGCCAGGCCCAAAGTGAAAAAGTAGTAAAGAGCTTGTAAATGAAAGATCATGAGTTCTGTGTCAAATTATAGGGTTGCAATTGGTCGGAGTGTTTACAAATTGATTAGCTTACGATTAACTTAAGGAGCCGAAATTTATTAGTATCCACCAATTCCATCATCAAATCAACCAAATCTGAGAAGGGGCTGTCCAGAACCATTCCTGCAATGGAAGGATTCTCGGCTCCATGCATCAAGTTGAAAGAAGCACAAGGTCAAGTCTATTATGCAAATTCTGAACCAAATAAAATCTGAATGATACTCATAACTGCATGAGAAAACTCACACTTACTTTCCTTACTATAATATACAGATCTGATTTGACTTGTGCAAATTCTGTGATTTCATTTCCAAGTCAAAAAATATTTAAAATTTCCCCACATTACACAAGTGATATCAAGGAGGTGAAAGAAACCTACTAACCAAGAAACAGCACCCACTGAACGTCCCCACAAACCAATTAAAGAAACATTCCCATCTGCCTGTAGAAAGTCAAACACAGCACTGAGGTCCTCCTTCTGCAAAATCAGACCAGATTTTCCCAGTTCAAAATTGTTTATTCATAAACTAGCATAGCCAAATATGCCCCTTATCTATACACCTTCTTGAAATAAGTATCATCACCACTCCAGTTTGTATACATACGTGTGTTTTTGTGTGCATGTGTGTGTGTGGAGAGAGAGAGAGAGATGAGTTACTCGGCCACTTTATTCATTCCAGCCGAGAGTGACATGCTCTCATCCAGAGAGTCCAGAACCAGAGCAATCAAGAGTAAAAACTGTCACATTTGATGGCAACAATATAATAGTAGCTTCACTGGCATCCGCTCGGGAACCACTGGACACAGACAAAGAACGCATTATCCTACTTTTCTAGCCCTTGAGAAAAAGCACAGGGCCATTTTTGTAATATTTTGTTCCATGTTCCCATGAATTTAATAATCGACATTCTTTTGCAATTTAATTTCTCCAACCCCACACACAACAAGGCCTTAGACTAGGCATGTTTTCTATTGATCAGAATCACTACCCTATTTTCATGGCAGTATATTACACAGGGCAGTGCAATTCCTTCCGGACAGACAATAGGCATGTAATGGCTGCATTGAAGAACATCACCTCGACTATTTACAACCTGCGGGAGTGAAACAACATTTTTCTACCAATTCCAGCAACAAGAATGTTTCCTTATTATTCACGAACTGCTCCACAAACCAATATCAATAGAGAAAGTGCAATAGATGAAAATTTGACTGTTGAACCCAATTCAATTTCAAGAACTCAAAAGCAAGCCAAGCCCACTTCAATTCAATCACTTTCTTCTTCACATTCGTTGTTTTCGAGAGGTTTAGCCTTTGATTTAGGCACCAAGAATTCTTGGGAAGCAGATGAAGAACACATTACTTTCTTGAGAATCATTACCTCATTCAGTTGAAGTTTTGTCATTTTGAGATTCAGGGGAGGCAACTGCACAATTATCGTTTCCTGGTTTAGCTTTGACAGTACTTACAACAGGGGCTTGAATAGGAGAAAGAGCAAGAGGTGTATCTGTATGGTGTGTAGTTTCGGAAACTTCAAGTTTAGGAGGACTAGAATGTGCTGGTGACACAGATTTTGGCTTGGTTTCTGATGAGATATAGATTTTTAGGCCAATATCACCTTTGACAGACGAAAAAAAGGATTTGTTTTGTAGATGGAAACTCTGATAAACTTCTTCACATTTCCTAACATTTAGGGTGAACGGACGATTTGTGCCATATTTTCAACTCAAATTATTTCACGCCCTTTGAAATTTTTTCAAATTAAACCAAATTATTTTATTTTTCAAACCAAATCATTATTTACGGTTTGGTTCTATTTTGATCTGTGGTTTGCCTATCAATATTATAATAATATATTTAAAACAAGTTAACATATAAGTTAACAAGTTAAACGAGAACTAATAATGTTAAATGTTAAATTATATTTACATTTGTCTAAAATTCGAAATACAAAAAAAAAGGGCAAAAAAATAGTAGCAAGTTAGCATCTAACAACATGTCAACCTTACATTTTTTAAAACTCTAATATTTATAATTTAATAAAATTATTTTTTAATTTAAAAATTTAAGTTCGGTTCGATTTTGTGCGATTTTTGAAAATTGTAACTTAAACCAAACCATTTTAAAACGGTTTGGTTCGGTTTAAGAGAAAAAAAACCGCGGGTCCACGTGAATCCGAACCAACGGTTTCGGTTTGATTTGCGATTTCGCGGTTTTTTTGTGGAGCTCTACTAACAATGTTTGAGCAAGGAATTCTAACTCTTCCAAGAAATTTTTTGCCTGGAATCGGTCTCCTCCAGTTGTAAACAGAGACCTCAATGAAATGGTGGTGGCACTACAAGAAATTTCATTTTTAACAATGATTTTTTTTATCGTAGAAAGTCATTTTTGGATTGTTTTGTCGAAAAATGGTCGTCGAGAGACTTTACAAGACCAAAATTTTCGTTGTTAAAAGTGAAATTTCTTATAGTGTGGAGGTGGTAGTTTCTGGTTTTGTCAAAATTAAAGACAAGTTTCTGGTTCCAAATGGGGTTGAGATTCTTTGTGATAGGGTGTACACGGTTTGGTTTGGACGGTTTGCGATAAATTTTCAAACCAAACCACTTGAAGCGGTTTGAAAATTTTCCAAACCACTTTACTTTCGAAACCAAACCAACCCACTTTTGTGCAGTTTTGTTCGGTTTAAAACCACGGTTTAGAAAATAAACAAAAAACATATATCGAACAAGTTAAAATATAAATATTAGTCTACAATATCACGATAAAATATAAATATTAGTATCAATAAAAACAAAAAATGTATTAGCATCACTACCAACCAAAACAATATATTCTAAACCAGAGTTCTATACTTTCAAATATAATTATTATAATTCAATAATATGATAGCAATAGTTTAGACTTTAGAGTAGCCTCTTAGTCGATATTAATTGGCGCAATATCTCTAGTTGTAACACATGATTCATTTTCTGCATAAAGATAAGAATATAGCAAACATATTCGTTAATTATAATTAAATAATATAAATGTAGTAATAAAAGAAAATGAATATAAATATCAAATACGATAATATATTATGACCACTAGAAGATAATGCAGACTTAGAAGCAACTGATAATATTTGAATGGCTAACACATCTTTAGCAATTTTGGAGACAATTCGTGTAATTATTTACATTTAATTTTTACTAAAGTAATATGTCGAAAAGTTTATTGGTCAAATTTTCAAAACGATCATTTAAGTAATCCATCAAATCATTGTTCTCAACTTGAGCTTCTCGAACAAGTCTAGCTTTAAAAATTAATGAAACGAGTTTGAAAATACCCAAAGGTGCTTGTGAAAGACTTAGACTATCAGATTGAGTATCCTCTTTTGATAGAACTAATGACGAAATCATCATTTCCTTATAATATCCACATATCTGACAGAAAATAAACTAAATCGCTACAAAGAAAATAGAGAACTTGTCTGAATTACAGATTGAATCACTCATCGAAACTCATAGGAAGTTTGATGAAAGAAAATTAAAGTATGGTTGTTGTTTAGGCGAAGGTGAATCAAGGGTTTTGAAAGCGACAGTTAGGATCGAGAACAAAATGTAGAGAGAGAAACGGTAATATGGATGATGGTGGATTTTAATTGGGTTGGGTTTAATATGGATAATGGATGGATTTAGGTTTAATTGAGTTGAATAAAATTTAAATTAATTAATTTTTTATTTATTTATTTTTTGTTAAACGGTTTGGCGGTTTGAAACGATTTGGAAAAATTGAAACCTAAACCAAACCACTTCGAAGCGGTTTGGTTCGGTTCAAAACCAAAACGTTGATGGATCCACATGAACCCAAACTAACAGTTTTGAAAAAGTAATTTCAGTTCGATTTTGTAGTTTTGCGGTTTCGTTGTTCAGCCCTACTTTGGGATAGTTTTGGTTTGACTAATCTGGGTGGGGTGGGGTGGGGTGGGGTGGGGTGGGGTGGGGTGGGGATGTAGACGAAGAGTATTTTTTTAATTATTATTATTATTTTTTTCTTCCAATTGTTATTTATAAACAATAGAATGCCAAAAATACATTTACGAAATGAAGAGTGTGGAATACACGCGGGGACCATTTGTGCAAAATAGCCAAAACAAACGATTAATTTGACGAAATTGGATGGAAAGGACAATTGTCGCCAATAAATTTTGAAATAGGAGCTACATTGCCAAAAATGAAAAGATAAGTCATCAACAACCATTTGTGCAAAAAATCATGAGATAATTAGACCATCAAGCTCAATATCCTATCAAAAATATGTTAGTGATATGCCCTAAGTCCAATCGTTGATAGGGTCCAAACATTTACTTGATTAATGCATTTATTTATTTAGGCATATATGTTATTATGCTTATTTATTAATTAAATATAATAGAGTTCGAAAAATAAATTTTAGTGACTTGTTAATGATAAAGTGTTGTGATTGTGAGATTCAAATTTTAAATAATTTAGTCTTGAAATATCTTTAGTTGTAAGTACTAATAAGATAAAAAGATTGTCATTGCGGATAGATTAGCTCGTGTCACACGTTTTTCTTATGAACTAGTAGCTCATATCACAATGTGGAGACATTTAAATGAATTCGTGGATGTATTGTTAAGAGAACAAAACATTGGATAGCCATCAGTAGGAATTCCGATAAGTTTCTCATTTAAATCAACATAAGAGCGGACGAATAATATGATTAATTAAATCGAGAATGACACTTTTCTATATCTCGTAATCAGTTGGGATATACTGATCAATAAATTATATTTCCATGGTAACCGAATGTATTGGTCTTGTAATACCACACGACATTTTTCGTTACATGGGTTGCCTTAACATATTAGATGTCAATTAGGGACAACAATGTGAATTAAATTAATCTAGATGAGTTGGTGATAAATTAAAAAGAGGATTTATTTTTCTTATTCTCATTAGATCAAAATAATAATTCACGTTGTTTGTCATAGTGATTTGGATCATAAAGGGTCACACTCAAAATGTGAGAATTAGAATATTAAAGTTAAGAACTAATTGATTGACAAATATGGGATATTTATATGCAATTAATTAATTGATGGTTAGGGCTATTAGGGCCAAAGTTGATTAATTAGATTAATTAAGTATTGGGCTTGATATCAATTGGGCTTCTAATTTCCTAAAGGGCTTAGGATTAACTCAAGCTATAAATATAAAGTCTTGGTCTAGGGTTTAGTTAGTTGTTATTGATCATAATCTTGCTAGCATAAGGAGAAGAAAAAAACCTTGCCCCAAACCACCACCCGCGCCCCACCTGCCCCTGCCCCTGCCCCTGCCCCTGCCACCTCATTAGGTCGGTTATTCCATTCTTGTTCTATCCGTGTAGATTTATGCTAGAGGTCGAACATGTGGATAATTGTGGTGAGATTGTGATTAATCAAATTCAAATTCATCTGAAAGTTTAGAAATTGCTAAAGGAATAAATCTTATTACAGATTTTTCCTAAACACAAAAGTGATTCAGTGAATCAAAATTTTATTAAACAAACAGATAGTGGCAAAGGAGAATTAATCACAAAGTTCTCAGCATTTTCATACATAGTTCCCTCTTTAAATAAGTAGATCAACAATTGAGCCTCAAATAATACTTCAAGTAAATTCCTCACACAAAAACAGCAAAACAATTCGTGAGTGTTTGGTCTGTAGTATTAAATCATAACGAACAATATAATAGGCAATATTTTAGCTTTTTTTTCTTTACCTTACTAAACATCCGTTCAAGTTCAATCAGAATAAAAACATTCCAATATGGCAATTTTTGCACCTAGCTAGTCAGTACATAAAATTTCTCAAATATAACTCAAGAAAGCATCAAGACTAAATCATATTCACTCGAAAAAAACTAACCCAAAAGGGAAAGTTTCAAAGAGAAAAAATAAATTAAACCCACCCAAAAAATGCATAAAATTCAGTTAATTAAAACAAAAACTTTTGAAAAAGATTAGAATTTTACCATCTTATTCTCACATAAACAACATACATACAAAAACTATACATATATGAATAGAGAAAATGGTGTCAAAAAGAAAATATTTCCTGTCACCTGGGGTGGTCTTATGATGAAGTTGATAAGCTGTTTCATAACAAACTTCCCAGTTTCCTCTAAGTAAGCTGTCTCTTTTCCCTTTTTTCGTGTCTTCAATTTATGCAAATAATGGTTCTTGTTTCTAGCAATACATGTGCGTATATATGTGTTAGAATATATATTAGAATATATTAATTAGAATATATTAATTAGAATATATTAGATTATATTATGATTGTTTACCTAATATAGATTATGATTCATTACTATATAATCTCTCTTGTAGTTGTATTTTTATTATGCCGTCTGCCTAATAAAGCTGGTTGTTCTTTCTTTCTCTGTTATCCTCTATTCTTTTTAATAGTTTTTCTTTATTCTTTCACATGGTATCAAAGCCAGGTTTGATCCGACTTGGTTTAAACTTGAAATCGCTTCCGTTCTCCGGCGAGTGGCCTTGTGCCACTCATCCGACTAAGTCTTTTTTCGTTTCTTTTAGATACTGTCATCTGGCTCAGTTTGGAATTTAGAATTTGAAATTTGTCCAGTTGTTGTGTTCTAAAATTTGGTTCGTTTTGCATTCAGTATGTCCAAGTCAGTTTGGAATTTGTCCAGTTGTTCTGTTCTGGAATTTGGTTAGACAATCTGTCTCCCCCTTCCTATCCCATTCTTCTCTGTATTTTGGTATTTGCATCCATTAATTTGGATTTGGAATATGGTTGATTTTGTTTCCGGTTAATCTAAACAATATGTATCTCTCTTCCTATCCCCTTTTCTCTTCTCTTCAATTTGATATTTGCATCTATTAATTTGGATTTGGAATCTGGTCTAGAACCTAGAATTTGGTTAGTTTTGTTTCTGGTTAATCTGGACAATTTGTCTCCCCCTTCCTATCCCCTTCTTCTCTTCTCCTTTTAGTTCTCTTCTTCTTCTTTCCCCTTTCCCCTTCTTTTTATAATTCTATTTTTTTGTACAATCGTCTGTTGTCAATTTGATGTCAAGTTAATTTGGAATTTTAGTCTTCGAAATTCATATTCTTTTGATTTGATTACTTTGATATATTCAAATTGGTATTATGGCTTTTGTAATGAAGTTGCCGACCTATGAGTGCATGAATCATATTGAGATTGACTATCATCTTATTCGCTACCAATTTCAACATGGCACTATTTCTCTATATTTTGTTTCTTCATCGCTGTAGCTTGCTGACTTTTTCACAAAGTCACATCCTGTCCATCGCTTTCGTTTCTTACTTGACAAACTCTCGTTGCTTATTGCTATAGCATCGTGAGTTTGAAAATGGATGTTAGAATATATATTATAATATATTATGATTATTTACTTAATATAGATTGATATTTTCATTACTATATAAACACTCTTGTAGTTGTATTTTCATTATGCCGTCTGTCTAATAAAGTTGGTTGTTCTTTCTTCTCTTCTATTCTTTTTTCTGTTCTTCTTTATTCTTTTACAATATGAATATTGTGACGACCTCTGAAATTTCCTTAAATTTTTTTTTCGACTGAGGGCTACTAGTAGCTTTCAGTTAAACTAAAAACTCAGCTGCAGGTGGATACTAGTATCCACCTGTTGTGATAGTAAATTTTTCAACTTAATTCTTTTTAAACTTTCCCAAGTTTTATACCTCACTCCAATATTACTCAAAACACGTAAAAGAGATATGTAGAGCATTACAAACTATTTGTAATTAAAAGTACAAGCATACACCACATACTTGATTACTTAAAGTACTTTAAATTTCCACCTTACAAACTATTACACAAGGATTTCTCTTACAATTTTCAGTATCTTCAAAAAGTGTAGTATCCCTCTCTTTAAAAATATGATTCATCATTCCGATAACAAAAAGGTCGAAATGACACTCATTATAAACCTATTGTTCAAAAATGTTTCAACACTAACAACTTTAAAATGTTTACAGTTAACTAGGGGATACTAAAATCCTTGAAACTACAAAAAAAACAACCATCAAGACTCTCAATTATGTAGTACATGAAAAAGAGAGTCCCCTTCGGCTCCAGTGTGATGGCATCGTAAACATATATCATTTTGTAAGATCTTTTCTTTATGTAAAAGTCCGGCCATTTCGGAAAACGAACCCATACATCTTTCTTCGTGATGATATAGAAGTCCACTCCATTTACCAATGTCCTTTCATAAGTATGCCTTACTTCAAAGTAGTTTCGTTCCATTTCCTACATTAGTCATTAAAAGACTATAAGCAATGACGCTTAGTGAGCAAAGTAGTACATAAAAATGAAAGCACATAATTCATACCTTCAATTGAATGGAATTTTTAATTTTTCACTTTACCTTCAAACCTTATTGCTCAATTCACATAAGTGAGTAAGATAATAAACACATATTAACTTCCAAACAATTGACAACATATATATTTCATGAAATGTCGTTAATGATCACTCATAAGCAATCAATACAATATGCATAGTATGGATGCTAAACATTTAAATACTTTGCATGTATTAACCATGAATGGTTTCATTCTTCTTTTCTTACTTTTATTTTCTTCTTTCTTTTTGTTTCTTCTTTCTTTTCTTTTCTTTTTTTTCTTTTCTTTTCTTTGGGCCCTTCCCATATTAGGGTCGTACACCGAGCGCTCATAGTGTTTTGCTAAACACAAGGTCACAACATCATTAGAGCTTTTATGCTCAAAGTACTTTCATTCTCTTAGAGCACTTTGCTCAAGTACTTTCATTTCATTTTGGGCATCTCATCCCGTGGGCATCTCGTAGCCCGTGACCTTCAAATTGGGACTTGCTCCCATGGTGTACAACCTAAATAGGGTATTCTTTAATTGTTCATGATCATTATGTAAACATAACTTTTTGCTTTAATGTTTAAAGATCATGAATTCATTCTTGAATGATGCCATGATGCAACACATGGAAACACAAGATTTAATTGCTAACATCATTCAAAATCTTGTACATAAACATTCTTTCAAGTTCTTCCTCAAATAACATACTACTGTAATTCTCAATCAACATGCAAGGGATTGATCTAAAAGTCATTCATCTTCCTATTCATCATGCTATTGCAGTAACATTTTAAGTCATCCTTGACTCAAATAAGCACAACTTGAATTTAGAATATTCAACATTAAACATTTTCTAACAAGCCACAATAATAATACATAATATAAAGCTTCATTTAGGTATAAACAATTATTTTAACCATAATTTCAAAGTCATCATATACTGCAGATTCTAAACTCATCAAAAATCGACTTAAACATAAGTTTATGAGACATGCAAGGTCATAAACATGAAGTTGAATTTCTGCAGATCTTATTACTCATAATTCTTCATATATAAGCAATTAATTTCAATATCTATGATCACTTAGATAGGAAAATTTATGGGTAACAGTAAGTCACAAGAGGGGATTCATTTAACATAAAACTCATGATACATATTCTGATCCTAATAAGCATAATCAATATAAAAACAACAAAACACATAAACTTTACTTACTGTCCAAATGAAATCTTTAATCTTGGATTAGTGACATGAAATATTACAAGTTTATGGTGAGTTAATACATCAAAAATAAGGGAAAATAAAAATTTATATTTTAGGCTTGGCTAAGGAGTAATTTCTGTCCAAAACTCATTATATTAAACTGGAAATGAACTACCAGACAGCAGTGCAGATTCGGGCTACCAGAATCTAAACTGTGTTGTTTCCGAGGCTACCAATAGCCTCGGATCTCTGCTGTAATCTGGGTTTTGAATTTCTGGACGAAAATTTCTACCTTTCTGGCTTTTCTTAGAATAGATGTGATGAACTCTTGTTAGTTTAGTATTTCATCACATTTTCCATTAGTGTTTCATCACACTATTTCATGAGAAACACAAAGAAGAAAGAAAAAGTTCTTGGTTTCCTTTCAATTTTTGTTTTCATTCTTACATTTCTTTTTTCTCTGAATTCCAGCAGAGTTTTCTTACTTGATTTCTGGTTTAAAAAGGCAAGAAGAGAAGGTGTATTTATAGAGTGTTGGGAAGGCCGTGTTTGGTTTTGCTTATCCACGAAAATTCTTACTTATTCTTATTTTATCTTATTATTTTATTAGTTTATCAGTTATTTATATGAATATTAATCGACATTGATCCTTAAGTATAATAAGCATTGCCAAACAAGCCCTAAGGTGATAATCATTAAAAAAATGACATGTGTTCCAATTAACCAATATTTTATTACAAAAATTCGCAGATTTCTTATCTCAAGTAGCCATGTTCGGGACAATGTTTGGAGGTCGAGACGAGCTCTATTTTGGTCAAACTTTATACAGTTGTAAAGTTCATACTTCAAGCTTTACAACGAGCATACATGCAAAAGAAATGGGTCATTCGATAGCTCGTACGATTAGCTCAAAAATGATTGTCCGACTGACTTGTCATACTTAGCCAAATTTAGTAAAATTTCTGCATTACATAAATTCTTACTATACCACTTTGGCTCGACTTTCAAGGCAAGTTCCGACTTGAAAAATACTCAAATTTGATATCAATTTAAACATCTCGATAAGAACTATGCGATGGAATAACATGCATAGGCTACGGATCAACGCACGTTACACACGATGGTTGCAAAGTTGGTTCAAAACAATGGCAAAACTGTGATTATCTTGAAGTTTTCCAGAATTTTCAACTTAGTCTCTATCTATGGGACTAAATTCGATTAAGCCCAAACATTTTCACAACTTAATATTTTTCCTAAAAATCCTCAATACTTTAATCCAATGCAATTCATATACTTTCTCTATAAACTTATTGAAATTGGCATACCAAACTTAAAATTTTTTGGAGATAATTGGATTTTTCCTAAGAAAAAAACGAATTTAGATTTTCTAAATTTATAAAATTAAGATACAAAATTTTCAAGGCGTTACAAATATACTCGAACATTTTCTATGCAATGTAAATTCAAGAAAAAAAATGTTATAGTTTGAGAAAACGAGTAAAGAAGAAGCATTGTGGGAAGTTATGATGTCGAAAAAGGGAAAGGGAATAAAATAGAAACCGGCCTAGGTTGTTTGTCTTTGTTGGTGGCGATTGAGGGGCCATTTCCATTCGTTTCTTCTGAAACAAAATGATAATGGAAAAATTGCAACATTGATCCTTATTATAGCTGTTATAGCAACTTAATACTTCATTGGTGAACGGAACATTTGATTATCCCTTTTAGGGTGGAGAGAAGTACCCAACAAGAGAGGTTCAGTTTGGTTTTACTAGCGTTTCAAATAATTCTAAGTATTGGAATCGAGAATTGTCTTTTTTTTTTATTCTTAGTCTTAGTATTTAGAATCAAAAACTCGAAATCAATCGAACTTTTAATGTTTTTGGTTCTATTATTTATGGAACTTTAGTTATATTTAACATAAATTCTCATGTTATCATTATGAAACTTTAATTATGGAACCATAACAAACCGAACCGAACAATTCGATTCGATTCAATTCCATAATTAGAGTTGGAATTAATGGTTTCATTTATAAGATTCTTATTGATTCTCCGTTTGGTTAGGTTCTCTTTGGAACCGGACTCTACTCACCCCTATTCACAATTCAGTTTAGTTGAAGCAATTGGTACTAGCAGATGGGTTTCGTCCAATTTTATATTTTAATTGAGAACACCTTCTTAGATTTTTCTAAACTAAATTCGACTTAAATGTGTATGTCAATACAAGAAGAATAAAGTAGAACGAGATTTGCAACAAATTTAACTCTTAACTTCCATTGTCTTCAACATGGTTATAAATTATGTAAATCTTTTAATTGAGACACGGTCGAAATAATTCTTATTATAACACTATGACTCTTGCCATCGCTCCAGTGTACATAATGTCATCCACATCTTAACACTATAAACACATTCGGAGTTAAAAAATAATAATTAAAACAAAAGTCAGAACTTATAAATCTCAGACCTAGGATCCAAGGGAAAAATTATGAAAATATCAAAACTCCAAATCACAACTTGTTTTTCTTTAGGGGTCCCAAAAAGTTCAAGAATGACAGCATCTCCAACAACATCAAGAATGACAGCATCTCCAACAACACTTGTCTAATTAGAGAACAGGTCAAAATCATACATATGACAATGCAAAAATAATCCTTGTGTATTAATATTTAAATTAAATATCCACAACATTATCCTTTTATGGTATAGTTTTTGTCTTCTCATTCTTTGTATGGCTTCGGTTGCAGTATATTCTTAAGTAACACTTTTCCATATTATGGTTTTTTATTCCTTTGGCAAGGCATCGGGCGAATACAAAGTGCATCATACGAGTTATGACTTGAGATGAAAGACAATTATGATTCTGTCTTGTCTATGTGCATAGAAATTACTAGGAATGCAACTATGAATTTCATAGGAAGTTCAGTTATGGCTTAAGATGAACCCTGACACTATAGAATTAAGGCATGCAAATCAGATGGAAAGTCAAAAATATTAGGATAATTTGAAGAGTGAACTGCCTTTAACGTTTCATATTGGATTCAAACTGCCCCTAAACCAACACATTGAAAAGTCACATCCCATTTCATATATGAAATTTGAAATCAATGTGTTCTCTTTGCGTTTGAGTTTTGAATTCATTTTGTGTTTTGTGTTTTGAGTGTTTGTTTTGAGATTTTTGAAAATGTGTTCGTTTTGGAATTTTCGAAAATTGTTTCTGAAAACAAAAAACTCGAAAACACGTTTACTTGAAATTTTTTAGAGATTTGGACTTACTTGGAATTAAAACAATTAAAAATAATTATTGTTAGAATTAAAAACAGTTAAAAATAATTAAACCATTTAATTAAAAACATTTACAAACAATTAAAAACAATTAATTATGGAATTAAAAACGTTTAAAAACAATTAAAAACAATTAAAAACAATTATTGTTAGAATTAAAAACAGTTAAAAATAATTATTGTTAGAATTAAAAACAGTTAAAAATAATTAAACCATTTAATTAAAAACATTTACAAACAATTAAAAACAATTAATTATGGAATTAAAAACATTTAAAAACAATTAAAAACAATTTAAATTTAAAATTAAAAACATTTAAACACAATTAAAAACATTTAAAAACAATTAAACCATTTAATCATGGAATTAAAAACAATTAAACACATTTACAAACAATTAATTATGGAATTAAAAATATTTAAAAATAATTAAAAATATTTAAAAACATTTAAAAACAATTTAAACTTGGAATTAAAAACATTTAAACACAATTAAAAACATTTAAAAACAATTAAACCATTTAATTATGGAATTAAAAACAATTAAAAACAATTAAAAACAATTAAAAACAATTAATTATGAAATTAAAAATATTTAAAAACAATTAAAAACATTTAAAAATAATTTAAACTTGGAATTAAAAACATTTAAAAATAATTAAACCATTTAATTATAGAATTAAAAACAATCAAAAACTATTAGAAACATTGGAAAGAAAGGGGAATTTAACCCTGACCTCTACTATGCAAATCGCGTGTCTGGCTACTTGGGAAATGAACTACTTTTTGTAGGAAAAAAAAAACGTGGAAAATTGTTAAATCATCACTTTTTCGCCCAGCGTAAAATAAAAAAATAAAAAAGAAAATGCCACGACCAAGAATCGAAACCCTGACCTCCACGGCCAAAATGCGCGTTTTGGCCGTTTTGGATACCTCCGCATTTTGTGCACAAAACACCCAAAATGATGAAATAGCCATTTTCTGTTTCCTTTGTAAATTTTTTTGGTATTTTAGAAAATGTATTTTCGAAAATGGGAAAGTAAACACGTTTTCACTATTTTCAAAAATACAAAATAGAAAATGGGATGAAAATGGCAAAGAGAACATACCCTTAATTTTTCCGTCATAGACCTTTTATCTTAAGGCAATACCATTTCTTTGACTAAGGTAGTCAACTGCATTCAGGTTAATTGAGCATACTATAATAATAAATTATTTTATTATTAATAAATTTAGAGTCGACTACATTAATCTTTATGTCATCGAAAACCTACCCATGTGAATCATGATTATTAATTACTTTTTGGTTCTATGTTACTTCGAAGATAGACGTCGAGCATACGAAAGCCCCTACGTTATAACAATCATAATAACAACAAATAAAGCTTTATTCTCAATTAAATATGAATCATTTTCTTTATTCAACCTAACTTATGATTTCATCTAGGAAAATATTATTTACATTATTGAACATGCATTTGCATTTTCATCACTAAACATCATATAAATTTCACTATCCTCACAATAAGAATCAAAAATCAAAGATTTTGTAATTTGTTTTTCATTTTCTTCAAGTGCTAAATTCCCTTCTTTCTTCACATCTTCTTTGTCAATATCAACAATTTCCATTTTTTTCCCAGTCTTTTTCTTCACTTTCTTCATAACTTTCTGTGGATTGATCTTTCCTGTCACTACCACTTTGTGATTTCTCATGTCAGTCACAAATTTCTCCACTCCTGTTCATTCAGTTTCAAACATTTCTACTTCAAACAACTAAGCCTGAATTACTCTCAATAAATTTAAAGTCGATTACATGTCGTTTCCACTATATCCAATGGAGGAAAAGAAGATAGTAAAAGAAATATTCAAAGATGAAAATAAAAGATTGAAAGTTAATGAGAAATGCGAGTCTAGATCTCCCTGTCCTATTGGCTGTCTCCTCAATCAAATTTTGACACATCACTAAAATTTTAAATTGTCAAAATTTAATTGGGGAACCGCTAGGAAAATGCATGGTTTGTACATGAGTAATTATATTCACACCACACTTTTTATTTGTTGCACTATATTTTCATTGTACTTAACGTCCTCAATCTTTGCTCATTGTAACAAATTCTTCTAACTTTTTTATAACATTCTTATCCTCAACTTTTCATTATTTAGCACATCATGTGTCTAATAATGACTTATGTCCAAAAATTTCTTTGGAAGGGCGTAAAACAACATATTTTTAAAAAAAAATACAAAAAAAAAAAATTCTTCATTTTAAAGAACGCAAACATAATATCTTGACAAAAATCATCATTAACGATGATATGTGCTAATTAATTGAACTTATAAGAAATTATAGTATTGATATAAACACAATTCTACATACGCTTAATTTTAAAAAATGATAAAAATAAGCCCTTTTACACACACATATATACATATACATATATTAAACATACATATATACATACAAAAATGTACATATAACCTTTGATTCTGGAAATGGCTTCAGCAACACTTCTTTCACATGCATTACAGTGCATGGAAACTTTGAATTCTGCAACCACAACCTGTTTCAATGGCAAAACAATAAATTACTCTATTTCGGAGCATACAATGAAACATTATTTGATTTTGTTTAATGTAAAATGTATATTTCTTCTTACTTTGTCGACTTTGATTTTCTTCTTCTTGTCTGCCATTTTAATTGCTTTCAAGAAAACAAATTGTCATGAACAAAATTCAAAGGAGGGGACTCAAGGGTAGTTTAGTAATAACACAAAGCAATTGTTGCAGTTATTTAAGGCAAATGATAAGTTCTCCACCAAAATAGGGTTGGAAATTATAGGTTTTTTTAACGTTGGCCAAACTGATGTACATAAAAACTAACAATATTTACATACAAATATTTCTAAGAAAAAATTTGAAATTTTTTTTTTTTTTTAGATTCCAAACTTGTGCATGCATTTTCACTTATTTTATGAAATTTTAAAAGAATTTATATAATAGTTTTGATTAAGGACGACAAATTGTTCTGATCGTGTCTTGCGTTGTCTAGCTCTGAATTAGAGCAGGAATAGAGAACATGATACACGTCTCAATTCTTACTTTTTATTTTATTTTATGTTTTTAAATTTAAATCGTATTTAAAAAAATAAAAAATCAATATTGAAAAATAAGTAAATAAGTAAATAGAGATGAATATAGATATTTTAATATTGATCTGTTAGCATCCTTGATTGATAATTATGACTAGAATTTTCACTCAAATTGGATGTCACAACTTGACTGACATCCTGACGTATCGAGTCGCACTTATTTATCAACATACGAGAAAAATTTCGAAACTAGAGCTACAAGGATTCCCGAAATTATTACTCCAAAATATTTCAACTGATGGTGGGCATATTTTCTTTATGCCGGTCAAGGTTATTATGCACGTAGAAGTCGACCTTGCTCATGAAGTCAATCGATCAAGACCACACAAATTAACTCGATCATGCAACTCAAGAAACTTTATCTATAAATAAGGGACTTATTTGTAAATTTATTATTCAACTCTTCATTGGAGAAAAGAACACAAGATTCTAAGATTCTCTCTATCTAAGAAATCAATCAATAATAGACTAGGATTCTCTTGGTAATTTCATTCATACAATTAATTAAAAAAAAGCACATTTACATCAATCATATGAAATTCATATTGATTCTTGGTTTTGAATTTACTAACAATATTGGTGGATATGAAATTCCATGGTATACTCTTTCATAATTATGATCTGTAGTAGATTTAACTTCTTTTTCATTTTTTATTTTTTTAAACAAACTTTTTATTTGTTATATTGTTTAATATTATTCGATTCAACATACCGAACATATCATTATGTTACTAACATGTATCTAATTTTTTGCACAAATGGATCATAAATAGTTATTACGTTGGGTTACTCATTTTCACTCCCATTATTATTTAATTTTATTTTGTTTTTATGTTCTATAGTTGATTTAAAATATTCCTATTCTCTATCATCGTAAATTTTGTTCGCACATCTTCTTATTTCAATTTTTCATTATTTTCTTCTAGTTTGGAGAGTAGTTGGGCAGTTTCGGTATTTTGTTTGAGACTCTTTCTTTTTTGCTTCTTCTTCGTGGAATCCACAAATCAGAAGAATTTGAACTTTCATTGATCACTGCTAATATTGAGACTATCACCACTTCACCACCACCCGTCGTTTGAATGGTATTCAAGTATTTTAATTAGAATAAATGTCTTTTATACAAAAAACATAATACTTAATCTTGACTCATTGTTGCCTATTTGACTAGGCTTTTTACACGAATTCTCTTTCAGACCAAATCAATGTATCAAAATGGACAAGTCGGTCTGCTTGTTCAACTCATCGTTTATACTAGACTTTTATTCAATTTTTTTAGAGATAGTTGCACCATATACTATAAAAAATAAAATTATTTAGAAAAATTATTTCACTTTTTTATTCTAAAATTAATGTTTTATTTTTGTAATTTGTTGTTATATTTGTTATATTTCTTACAAAAAAAATATTTGTTACATTTGTTACATTTATTACATTTGAAATTAAAAATATTAAAAAATAATTGTAGAATTTTTTTATATAAAATCAATTACATGGCAAAATTATCACTTTTTTAATATAAAAATTTTCCAATAAAAAGTAAAAACCATAACCCATTTTGCTATTTTCTCCTTAAAAATAAAAAATAAAACAGAAAATTTTGCAATCCCATTTACAAAGCACTGAATAATAGATGCGATTTTCGTTCAATTGTACAAAACCGGAAGGCTCTCTGCTTTTTTCACTTTGTGGCTTCCAGCTCCATAGCTAAACCCTGTAAGCACCTCTCTCTATGAATGAATGAATAAATCTCCACCCCCAACCCACACGAGTAATATGTATATGTCTTCATGTAATATCAATCTTTTGATGCTAAATTTTTATTTACATTTTCATTGTAGAGGAAGAGTTTACATTTTTGAAAACCAGTAAAACTGAATTTAGATGGGAAAACCTCTTTTGTTTTTCACAAATTTACGCCTCCGGAAAAGCCTCAAACCCGTTCAAAACGCTAACCCCCAAATTCGAATCCCGAACCGAAACTACTGTATAAACAGAACTGATGGAAAGTATGAAGAATTTGGAAACAATTCGCAGAACCCAGATGTAGTTTTCGCTCAACAGATCTCCAAGTTTATTCAGACCCGGCCCAGATGGGAACAAACACTTTTATCTGATATTCCGGGTGTGAATTTCGTGGATCCTAATGTTTATAACGAAGTATTGAAGCAGCAGAAGAATGTGTTGTTATCGGTCCGGTTCTTTAATTGGGTCAGGTCTCAAAATGGATTCTTGCCGGATCTTGTTTTGTTTGACATGATTTTTAGTAGGCTTGTGGAGGCCAAGGCTGCAAGAGTCGCAAAGTGTTTTCTTGAAGAAACAATGTTTGAACCATAAACAGGGTGTTTGGAGTCGTATATTGAGTGTTTATTTGAAAATGAGTTGGTTGAGGAAGCCTTAGATGTGTTTGAACAATTGAAAATGGCAGGCCATTGTGTGTCGTTGAAGACATGGAATTCGGCTATGCTTCAGTCAGTCAAAGCAAAAAGAGTTGAAGTTGTGTGGAAATTGTATGGTGATATGTTGGAATATGACGTTGTTGGTGATGTGTATACAATTGGATACTTGGTCCAAGCGTTTTGTATGGAAAACAATACTGCAAAAGGTCATGAGCTTCTTCGACAGGTTTTGGAGGCAGGGCATGTTCCATGCAATTCTGCCTTCAATAAGTTATATCAGATGAAACTAAGAAATGGGATCTAGGGTTTCTCAAGTGAGGAAGATACGAAGGCACGGAGAAAGAAAATAAAATATCTGTGATTTCATTAATTAAAAATCAATACAGACTAGTTGTGTATATACAAATTACAAAACAAACTAAAAACTTACAAATGTAAAAACGTACGTGTTTTAACTATAGCACTTTTACAAATAGAAAACACAACTTTAGAAAGCTTTCTTAATATCCTCCCTCAAGCACAGCTGAGGAAGATATCAGCAAGCTTGTCTTAAGCACAGCTGATGAAGATCAGAAAGCTTGTCATCAGTATCAGCAAGATCAGCAAGCTTGTAATAACAGCAACCTTGGATCTTATCTCGAAATGCAGCAAACTTTATTCCAGCAAGAGGCTTTGTTAGAATATCAGCAATCTGATCCTCTATAGCTATGTACTGCACTTGCAAAGCTTTCTCAATAACCTTCTCTCTAATGAAATGTATATCAATCTCTATATGTTTTGTTATCTGATGGAAAACTGGATTGGTAGCAAGAGAACCTGCACTAATATTATCACACCATATAATAGGACAAGAATGTAAAATAATATGTAATTTTGTAAACAGATTCTGTAGCCAAACAATGTCAATGGCTGCCTGTGCCAGTGCCCGATATTCTGATTCGGTACTAGACCTTGCTACCACTTTTTGTTTTCTAGAACACCATTGAATTAAATTCCCACCAAGGAAGACACAATAACCACTAGTTGATCTTCTATCATCCACACAACTAGCCCAATCAGCGTCTGCAAATGCTTCTAAGGTCAAACTGATAATTGGTTTGAAGTGAAGACCAAGTGTAGTAGTATTCTTTAAATACCTCAAAATCCTTTTACAAGCTTGCCAATGTAAGATAGTAGGAGCATGCAAGAACTGACTGAGTTTATTTACAGGAAATGCAATATCAAGTCTTGTCATAGTGAGATACTGTAAAGCACCAATGGTGGACCTATAGAGTGTAGGAGAATCAAAGGATGCACTATCAGTCAACGAAAGTATTTGTCCAGTACACATGGGTGTATCACACCCTTTTGCTCCCATCATATTTGTTTTAGCCAAAAGATCCTTGATATATTTTGATTGAGTCAAATATATCCTAGTATGTCTCTAATGGCTTCAAAACCCAAGAAATACTTCAAACTTCCTAGAGTTTTCAAGGCAAACTGCTTGTTCAGATCATGGACAAGCTTTAAAACCTGATTCTTATCAACTCCAGTGATAAGAATGTCATCCACATATACCAACAAAAATAAGTGTTTTCCAGATGAGAAATGTATAAACAAACTAGTGTAAGAAGTTGAGCCGGTGAAACCCCAGTCAAACAAAGCCTATTTCCATTTTTCAAACCAAGCTCTAGGAGCCTGTTTCAGCCCATATAAGGCTTTATGTAACTTGCAAACAAAGTTTGGTAATTTCTCATCTACAAAGCCCTCAGGTTGAGTCATGTAAACAGTCTCTTGCAATTCTCCATTGAGAAAAGCATTATTGATATCTATTTGCTGAATATCCCAACCATATATAACAGCCAAAGTAAGAATAACCCTTATAGTGGAAGGTTTAACTACTGGACTGAATATTTCAAAATAATCAACACCAGGGGTTTGCTGAAAACTCTTGACAACAAGTCTTGCCTTATATCTCTCTACACTGCCATCTGGAAGATATTTTACTTTAAAAACCCATTTGTTCCCAACCACATGCAAATCATCAGTAGGTGGAATAAGACTCCATGTTTGATTAGCTTGTAAAGCATGGAATTCAACAGTCATAGCCTCAACCCACTTTGGATCCAGCAATGCCTCGTTAACTGATGCTGGTTCAATAGGTTGGGACAAAGAAGATGACATATAGGCAAATATTTTTGGTTTATGAATTCCTGATTTGGATCTAGTTTGCATTGAGTGGAAAGGTGTAGGGCTGTGTAAGAATGACTCAGTAGAAGGTCTGGAAGTATGATCTAAAGTGGTAACAGGATTACTGTCCTGTTGTTGAGTGGAAACAGCACTAGGAACAGATGGAGATGGAGAATTTCCTGGCTAACTGAATGAAGATAGAGTGATTTGTGGCTGATTAGATGAAGATGGAGAATTTTGTTGCTGACTTATCCTTGGAGAATCAGCTATTGCATGTATCATATCTTCAGATGTGTCCTTATTCATTGAGGACCAGTTGTGAACAAAAAGTTGGTTGGAAATTTGATCAGAATGGGCAACTTTAATAGGAGAATTAAAACCACTGGTAAAGGAAATTTTTTTTTCATTGAATGTTACACTTTGAACAATATAGATTCTTCCAGTAGGACTTAAGCATCTATAGCCCTTGTGTTTGTTGCTATATCCAAGAAAGACACATTGTGTGGTATGAAAGCCAACTTTACGCTTATTGTATGGTCTAAGAAAGGGATAACAAGCAAAACCAAAAATTTTGAAATGGCTAAGGTTAGGTTTTTCCTTGAAAAACAATTCATAGGGTGATTGATGATTAAGAGTAATAGTAGAAAGTCTGTTTATGAGTAGAGTGCTTGTAGCAAAGGCATCCCACCAAAAAATTAGTGGCATATTGGCTTGTGCCAACAGAGTTAGACCTGTCTCTACAGTGTGTCTATGTTTTATCTCAGACCTGCCATTTTGTTGATGAGTGTGAGGACAAGGATGCCTAAACAGAACCCCCAATTTGGTGAGAAATGATTCAAGTTTCCTATACTCCCCTCCCCAGTTAGATTGAACACATTTGATCTTTTTGTTGAATTGTTTTTCGACAAAATTTTGAAATTGTTGGAATATGGGTACAAGATCAGATTTAAGTTTCATTGGAAAAATCCAAGTAAACCTAGAGTACTCATCTATGAAATGGACATAATATCTATTACCCTCAGTGGAAGTGACAGGTGAGGGTCCCCATACATCAGTATGTATGATGTCTAGGGAAGATTTAGCACAATTTGAAGATGAGGAAAAATGAGATTGAGATAACTTTCCATATTGGCATGCTCAACAGAAAGTAACACACCTTTTAACATCAATGAAAAAATTTAAAGAATTTAAAACATGTTGCAAAGTATGTTTATTGGAATGTCTCAGTCTTTGATGCCATAAGTTGGCATCAGTACTATTCAAATAGGTACAGAAAAATGCAGAAACAGAGTTTAAGTGTTTTTATAAAGTAGTAGAATTGGAATTACAGAAATCAGAATTTGATAAAGGAGTGGAGTTGGAGTTGGACACATCTAGCTGATATAGTCCATGTTTAAGCCTTCCCCGAAGAAGAGCCAGCTTCGAGAACTTGTCCTTGAAGACACAAGAATCATTTTCAAATACAGCAAACAAGTTATTGTCAGCAAGGAATTTTGATAAACTGAGTAAATTTTTCTTGATAAGTAGAACATGTAATATGTATTTCAGAAACAAAGGGGTATATATGTTAGAGTTAAAAATAGATGAACCAACATGAGTAATAGAAAGAGCATTACCATCACCAACTGTGAGCTTACCCTTTCCTTTGTAGTCAGTATGAATTTGAAGATTGTCAATATCGGAAGTGATGTGATCAGAGGCACCACTGTCCACATACCAAGCATCATCTTTAACTGTAGAAGGTGATGTTGTATAGGCTTGTGAATGGTTGGAATTCCCTCTATTCTGAGGAGAGTTCATCTCATTCTTGAATGACATGTCAAACCTCTTGTAACATTTCAAAGCAGTATGCCCAACTTTATCACAGATTTGGCATTGCACATTTGTTCTGTTTTCTGTCTCTTTCTCTACCAGAATTCTGATGATTATAACCAGAATTGGCAAAAGAAGATGAAAGCTGTCCAAGGTTTGAATAATTTTCCTTGAACCCTTTCCTGGCCGCAAAATTCGCAGAACCACCACCAAAATCAACAGTAGATGCTGCACATAATTGTTCCAAACACATCTCATGTGATTGAAGAAGATACTGAGCTTCTTGCAAGGTAACAACCACACTTTGTGACGTGAGATTAACTACAACCGCATCATACTCAGCACCAATGCCCTCTAATATATACATTAAAAGGTCCGTATCACTCACAGGATTACCAGCCGTAGACAAACTGTCGGCGATTTCCTTCATTGAAAGGAAATAGTCATTGATTGGCTTATTTTCTTTCTTTGTGGACTGCAACGCATATCGAAGATGTAGTACTTGTGATTTCGACTGAGAAACAAACAATCGCTCGAATGTCTGCCAGACCTGATTTGCGGTGGCACATCCGACAACGTGCCCAAACATGCTCTCAGAAATTGAGCCAAGAAACCAACTTATAATCAGTTGGTCCGTTCGCAACCACAGAGAATAGGCAGAGTTGAATTGCCTTATGATTTTACCAGTGTCTACAGATCTGGCCTCAATCACCTTCTGAGGACAGGTCATGCTTCCGGTAATGAAGCCTTCAAGATCGTATGCCCGAAGAGTAGGCATGATATGAGATTTCCAAAAATTATAGTTCGATCTCCGTAATTTCATCACTATCGACAAGAGAGTAGGCAGACTATTTACAACACCAGTCACGGCAACACTTTCAGTAATCGGAAGGCTACCAGTGATGGTGTCTTCAGGCAACGGAACATTTGAGGTTCCAGAATCCATAGCTGTGAAGCAGAATAGCTCTGATACCAAGATGAAACTAAGAAATGGAATCTAGGGTTTCTCAAGTAAGGAAGATACGAAGGCACACAGAGAGAGAATAAAATATCTGTGATTTCATTAATTAAAAATCAATACAGAGTAGTTGTGTATATACAAATTACAAAACAAACTCAAAACTTACAAATGTAAAAACGTGTTTTAACTATAGCACTTTTACAAATAGAAAACACAACTTTAGAAAGTTTCTTAATAATATTTGCATTTTGCAAGAGAGGTAATTATGCTAAAGTGTCTTCTCTTCTTCATACCATGATTGCAAAGAATTGTTCTTATGCAAAAGACGAATGAGGCATGAAGCTCTTCGAATTTTTAATAATCTGAAGGATAGAGGGTATTTTCCGGATCGGGTCATGAATACAACAATGATTCACGGTCTTTGTAAAATGAAATGGCTTGGAGAAGTTCGAAAATTGTGGTTTGAGATGGTCCAGAAGGGAATCGTTCCCAATGAGCATACATATAATGCCTTAATTAATAGGTTGTGGAAGACTCGTAATATAGAGGAAGATGATAAGCTTTACAAGAATATGTGTGAAACAGGTTATGGAGAACTACTGTGAGTTACAACACCATGATTAGTGGCCTGTGCTTAAATGGAAAATTAGATGAAGCCTGTGTCTTGTTCGACCAAATGACTGAGAAATGTATTGTTCCTGATATCAAGGAGGTTAAAGAAACCTACTAACCAAGAAACAGCACCCACTGAACGTCCCCACAAACCAATTAAAGAAATGTTCCCACCTGCCCGTAGAAAATCAACCACAGCTCTGAGGTCCTCCTTCTGCAAAATCAGACCAGATTTTTTCTTGAAAATTGTCTATTCATAAACTAGCTTAGCCAAACATGCCCCTTATCTACTCCTTCTTGAAATAAGTATCATCACCACTCCAGTTTGTATACATACGTGTGTTTTTGTGTGCATTTGTGTGTGGAGAGAAAGAGAGTGAGAGATGAGTTACTCGGCCACTTACTTCATTCCAGCCTAGAGTGACATGCTCTCCTCCAGAGAGTCCAGAAACAGAGAAATCAATAGTAAAAACTGTCACATTTGATGGAAACAATATAATAGCAGCTTTATTGGCATTCGCTCGGGAACCACTGGACACTAGGACTGAACAACGAAACCGCCAAACTGTAAAATCGAACCAAAATCGCCTTTTCAAAACCGTTGGTTTGGGTCCACGTGGATCCGTCAACTTTTTGGTTTTGAACTGAACCAAACCGCTTCGAAGTGGTTTGGTTTAGGTTTCAATTTTTTCAAACCGTTTCAAACCGTTAAACCGTTTAAAATTAAAAAAATTAAAAAAAATCAAAAATAAATTAATTTCAATTTTATTCAACTCAATTAAAACTAAATCCATCAATTATCCATATTAGACCCAAACCAATTTGAAAGTTCTAAAACCTAGATTAATTAAATTAAAATGAATTTTAATCTTAATTAAACAAGCAGTGGACAGAACGCAGTCAGAATTGGCAAGTAATAAAGATAACAGTTCTGACTCGCACAACCGTATTCGTTTACCTAACCTTGTTAAGTGCGAAAATTAAAAGATTAAATACGAACACAAGATGTAACATGGTAAACTCCGAAGGGAAACATCCACGGGCCCCCATGCCATGGGTAAAAACATTCCACTAATAATCTTGTTCAAAAATACAATAGTATCGGTTTTTGTAATTTCGCAAAATTAACAAAATAACAATCAAAAGAAAACAGATCAACTCCCTGTGATACTTCTTCTTCTTACTTGTTGATGAAGTGGAATCAAACCCACCGGTCTTGACTTTATCGCCACTTCCCTATTGTACTTGACCGCAACCACCACTTAGATTAAGAACCCCCGTTCTTAATTTCACGCCAAATAGCTTAAACAAGATATGGAATTGTTCGTTGGGCACCAATTAGTTCTTGATTCTTCAATGAGTTTGAAGAAAACTTTTTTTCTTTGAAAGTTGAATCAATGAAGCTTGATGTCTTGTTTTCCTTCCATGGATTTCGGCCGGTTTTAAGCTTGGAGAAAACAAGAACAAAAATTATATTTCAAAGCCCTCTTTTTCAATGTCTTGAAGAACTCGTTGGGTTTGAAAACTTTATCAATGAAGCACCATGTCTTGTTCACCTTGAATAGATTCGGCTGGTTTGAAGCTTATGGAACAATAACACAAAAATATTTTCTAAACCTTAATTCCTGATTGATTTCTACTCTTACTTATAGTTAAAGTAGAAATCAAATTAAGAATTATTTCCTACCTAAAAATCTGCAACAAGAATAGTAAGAAAATTAGTAGGAAAGAATATATAGGAAAATATTCTTAGATTTGTAGAAGGAAAACATTTAGGAAACTAAATATTTCCTTCCTAAACAAATCTAAGAGAATAAGAAAAGATTCTTTAACCTACAAAAAGAGCTGTCAATAATATTCATGAGATGATGAGATCAGAATATATCAAGTATAAAAATAGAATAAAATTGCAACTTTACTGATCTGGAAAAATAATCCGCTTATCAACCCAGTCAGTCAGAACTGGTGTTATCCAGACCAGTCAAAAACAAAAACGTTGACCTGCTCTTTTATCATTAAAAATCAGTTATATTCATTAAGAGAGCCAATATATAAAAAATGAAAAATATGATACATATTTTTCCAACACAATTAAACCAAATACCCAACTCAATTAAAATCCATCCGTTGTTCATATTATCGTTTCTCTCTCTATAGTTTTTTCTCGATCCCGACCGCCGCTCCCGAAACTCCTGATTTTCCTTCGCCTAAATAACTAGTATACTCTAATTTTCTTTCACCAAACTTCGTATGGGTTTTAAGGAGTGATTTGATCTGTAATTCAGGCAAATTCTTTATTTTCTTTGTAGCGATTTAGTTTATTTTCTGCCAGATTTGTAGATGTTATAAGGAAATGGTGACTTTATCATTAGCTCCATCAAAAGATGATACTCAATCTGGTAGTCCAAGTCCTTTACAAACTCTTTTGGGTATTTCCAAACTCATTCTATCAATTTTAAAGCTAGACTTGTTCGAGAAGCTCAAGCTGAAAATAATGATTTTGTGGATTATTTAAATGATCATTGTGAAGAATTGACCAATGAATCTTTCGACATATTACTTTAGTGAAAATTGAATGCAATTAAGTACAAGATAGTCTCTCAAATTGTCAAAGATGTGTTAGCCATTCAAATATCAACAATTTCTTATTCTCTACTAGTGGTCAAATTCTTGATTCCTTTAGGAGTTCGTTAAGTGCAAAGATGGTTGAGGCAGTGATTTGCACTAAGAATTGGTTGCATAGTAACAAGGAATCTATAGTGATTCTTCAATGTTTGAATGAAGAAGAGGCATTAGATGATTCAGAGAAAGCTACAACATGTATTATCGTATTTGATATTTCTATTCATTTTCTTTTATTACTAGCATTATATCATTTAATTATAATTTATGAATACATTTATTATATTCTTGTCTTTATGCTAATACTTTTTTGTCTTTTATTAATACTAATATTTATGTTTTATTATGATATTGTAGACTAATATTAATGATTTAACTTGTTCGATAATAAATTATTAAAGTGTGTTGTTTACGGTACATAAAATATTCAGCCAAAGCTGCTCCTGTATAAGGAGCAAGGTATTGTAATGTAGCAGGGGAATCCGCCGATATATTTTTTTTATTTGTTTGTTAAACCGTGGTTTTAAACCGAATCAAACCGCAAAAAGTGGTTTGGTTTCGAAAGTAAAGTGGTTTGGTTTGGTTTGGAAAAATTTTAAAACGCTTTAAGTAGTTTGGTTTGAAAATTTACCACAAACCGTCCAAATCGAACCGTGTTCATCCCTACTGGACATAGACAAAGAACGCATTATCCTACTTTTCTTGCCCTTGAGAAAAAGCAAAGGGAATTTTTTATAATATTTTGTTCCATGTTCCCATGAATTTAATAATAGACATTCTTTTGCAATTTAATTTCTCCAACCCCACGCACAACAAGGCCTTAGACTAGGCATAATTTCTATTGATCAGAATCACTAACCTATTTCCATGGCAGTATATTACACAGGGCAGTGCAATTCCTTCCGGACAGACAATAGGCATGTAATGGCTGCATTGAAGAACATCTCCTCAACTATTTACAACCTGCTGGAGTGAAACAACATTTAATTTATAATGCTGACATTTTACAATTATAAAATTCCAAACTTTGAAGAAGGACAGAAAAAAACAGCAAATATCAAAAGAACTAATATCATAAATTCTCAAAAATGGAAAATAAAGCAACGAGCAACGTTATTTAAAAAAAAAATTAATTATGTGCAACAATACATCTTCATCATGTCCAATAAGCACTAAAAACATATATGAGAAACATATAAGGTCTGGCATCAATTTCCATAGGGAAAAGAAACATGTAGGAATGTAGCACTGAGTAATCTTCCATTGTGATATGATAATTCATTGGTACACCACTTTTGACATGGGTCCCAACTATTTACTTATAGGCACCCTTTGACACCTGTCAATAATTTTATATATACATAAGCATGTATGTTTGTAAACATGTAGATACATAGATATACACACACATGCACAAACTAAACGTACCTATGTACATTCATACACATTCATACATATAAAGAGGTAGAAAGAGACAAATAAGCACTCTGCAAAATTAGCCACCTTTCCTAAATAGAATATTACCTCTAAATCTTTTCTTTGGTACCACTTCCCTTTAAGCATGAATTCTTGATCTAATAAATCATTTTCTAGATCGTATTCGGCCCTGGTTAAAAAGAAGTAGAGTCGTAAATCAGCTTTTCGAATAGCTAAAAAAACAAGTAAAGAAAGGTGCAAGTGCAGTCACTAGGTTAGCAGAGCCATCCAAATATCACACACATTATATTTAAGAGCAATTAACAATTCCTTGTGCAGGAATAAATATATCAACGCTGAAACTTAGTGCAGCTGTGCAGGCAAATGTCAGCAGTAAGTATGCATAACAGGGCTGCCGACTAACAGGCATGCTGCCTCTAACTCATAGTATAAATTAGATATTGTTTAGCTGTAATAAGAAATAATGCAGCAAAAAAAAAAATTAGAGCCAAACAGACCTAAAGAGCAGGATGTGACTCGGAAACTGGCTTTGAAAGGCGTCCAAAATATTGTGCACCAGAAAAATCATATATCATCCCAACAAAAATGTCATGCAAATTTCATCTTTACAATACAACTACAGCTCTCTCCATTAATATATAGAGTATCTTTAACACATTGGACATGATATTGTACAGCCGTGAATATCTAGCCATCTAGGCATATCTAACGACTTTAGTTGGTTCATCAATTTGTCACAGTAAGCAAAAACTAGGCAATTCAAATAGACATACAACAGAAATTTTTGGGCAATAGCGGTGGCTAACACTTTTTTATAAGATAATTAAACCATCAAACTCAATTGTTGATAGGATCCAAACTATTATTTAATCACGACCATAGCGAGTTTTCTCTGCTACGAGAGGAAAAAAATACTTAAACGTTCGTGTGTCACTACGTCTTCCATTTCTCCCCTCACAAAATTATCTTTTCCAAAATTTGCTAACTACTTTAATCCATTTCTCCGATTCGATCATCTCCAAAATTCAATCATCTCCTCAATCTAGGTCCCTCAATCGATGATCCTTGTACTGATCATCTCCAAAATCTATTCATCGTCTCAATCCATCATTATAATAGAGCATACGATCGGATACCACCGCAAAAAGGCGGTATATTAGTTAATGCATTTATATATTATGGCAGATATGTTATTATGCTTATTTATTGATTAAATATAATAGAGTCCAAAAAATAAGTTTTAATAACTGGTTACTCACAAAGTGTTGTGAGATGCAAGTTATAAATAACTTAGTCTTGAAATATCCTTAGTCGTAAGTAATAACAAGATACAAATATCGTCATTGCTGATAGATTAGCACGTGTCACATGTCTTTCTTACGAAGAAGTAGCTGATCTCACAATGTTGAGACATTTAAATGAATTCGTGGATGTATTGTTAAGAGAACGAAACATTGGATGGCCATCAGTAGGAATTCCACATGGATAAGTAACTCATTTAAATCAACATAAGAACGGACGAATAATATGATTAATTAAATCGAGAATGACACTTTTTCCATATTTCGTAATTAGTTGGGTTATACTGATCAATAAATTATATTTCTATGGTAACTGAACGTATTGGTCTTGTCATACCACACGACATTTTTCGTTACATGGGTTGCCTTGACACATTAGATATCAATCAGAGACATCAATGTGAATTAAATTAATTGAGATGAGTTAATGATAAATTAAGATGAGGGTTAATTTTTCTTATTCTGATTAGATCAGAATAATAATTAATGTATTTTGTCATATTGATTTGGATCATAATGGGTCACACACAAAAAGTGAGAATTAGAAGATTGAAGTTAAGAATTAATTGATTGCCGAATATGGGATATTTATGCAATTAATTAATTGAAGGTTTGGGCTATTACTTGATGGGCCAAAGTTGATTAATTAGATTAATTAATTATTGGACTTGATATCAATTGGGCTTCTAATTTTCTAAAGGGCTTAGGATTAATTCAAGCTATAAATATAAAGTCTTGGTCTAGGGTTCACTTAGTTGTTATTGATCATAATCTTGCTAGCACAACAAGAAGAAAAAAATCTAGCCCCAAACCACCACCGGCTGCCCCCGTCCCATCACCGGCCGCCATCTCATTAGGTCGATTATTCCATTCTTGTACTCTCTGTGTAGATTTCTGCTAGAGGCCGTACATGTGGACAGTTGTGGGAAGATTGTGATTGATCAGATTCAAATTCGTCTAAAAGTTTAGAAATTGCTAAAGAAATAAATCTTATTACAGATTCTTCCAAAACACAAAGGTGATTCAGTGAAGGAAATCAAAATTTTATTAAATTCAATTGTACAGGCCTAAATAGATCCCTACAAAATACATATCCAATACTTAGATACAGGAAAACAAGTATAAATTAGAAGCTATTTTTCTGTTTGCCTTACTCGTTGCATTGTATTTATCAAAAGGAAATCCATTACTAAAATCTAAGCTAATGCATGTCACGGTTTTTAGTTCAATATACCATAACACACCATATGGTTTGATCTCTTCATCAGGTGAACATTCATTCTCCATCAACTTGATCCAACAATTTTGTCTTCTTTGTTTTAGTTGGGTGATTCAGATCCTCGGCTCCAAACTCAACCATTTAGTAATATCGTTATTTACTCTTCCATACATTGCATACAGAGACCAAAACATGAAATATTTCAAACTCTTAGTGTGGCGTTGTGGATCATAATTTGGACCATTGGATAATATATGGAATGAATGGCTGGGATTAAGTGGGTGTATTACTTTGACTAAGAAAAAGAAAAACTTATTGCTGTATTTATTTCTTCCTAGCTTCACTGCCCTCTTCTTTACTCTCTAGCTTTGGCTCCTTGCTACAATGGTTGTATGCAGCTGTATTGTCTCCTTGTCGACTTTGTTTTTCTTCTTCTTGTCTGCCATTTGAATTGCATTCAACAAAACAAATGGGGGTGATGAACAAAATTTAATGGAGAGGACTCAAGGGTAGTTTAGTAATAACACAAAGCAGTTGTTGCAGTTATTTAAGGACAATGATAAGTGCTCCACAAAAATAGGTCGGAAATTATAGGTTTTTTTTAACATTGGCCAAATTGGATTACTCATTTTCACTCCCATTATTATTATTATTATTATTATTATTATTATTATTATTATTATTATTATTATTTTACGTTCTATAATTGATTTAAAATATTTCTATTCTTTATCATCGTAAATTTTGTTTGCACTTGTATCAATTCTTTATTATTTTCTTCTAGTTTGGAGAGTAGTTGGGTAGTTTCGATATTTCTTTTGAGACTCTTTCTTTTTTGCTTCTTCTTCGTGTTGAGACTATCACCACTTCACCACCACCCGTCGTTAGAATAGTATTCAAGTATTTTAATAAGAATAAAGGTCTTTTATACAAAAAATATAATACTTAATCTCAACTCATTTTTGCCTATTTGACGAGGCTTTTTACACGAGTTCTCTTTTAGACCAAATCAATGTATCAAAATGGACAAGTCGGTCTGCTTGCTGAACCCATCATTTATACCATAAAAAATAAAAGAATTTAGAAAAACTATTTTACTTTTTTATTTTAAAAATAATATTTTTACTTTTGTAATATTTGTTGTTATATTTGTTACGGTTGTTACATTTCTTACAAAAAAATGAGTATTATATTTGTTACATTTATTACATTTGAAATTCAAAATATTCAAAAGTAATTGTAGAATTTTAATATAAAATTAATTATGTGGCAAAATTATCACTTTTTTTTATATAAAGATTTTCCAATAAAAAGTTAAAACCATCCAAAAACGCAAAAGAATAACCATCCGCCCATTTTGCAATCTCATTTACAAAGCGCTGAATAATAAATGCGATTTTCGTTCAATTGTACAAAACTGGAAGGCTTCTCTTATTTTTCTCACTCCTGTAGCTTCCAGCTCCATAGCTAAACCCTATAAGCACCTCTTTCTATGACTGAATGAATGAATCTCCACCCCCAACCCACACGAGTAATATGTATATGACTTTATGTAATACCAATCTTTTGATGCTAAATTTTTACATTTTCATTATAGAGGAAGGATTTACATTTTTGAAAACCAGTAAAACTAAATTTAGATGGGAAAACCTCCTTTGTTTTTCACAAATTTACGCCTCCGAAAAAGCCTCAAACCCGTTCAAAACGCTAACCCCCAAATCCGAATCCCGAACCGAAACCACTGTAATAACAGAACTGATGGAAAGTATGAAGAATTTGGAAGCAATTCGCAGAACCCAGATGTATTTTTGGCTCAACAGATCTCCAAGTTTATTTAGACCCGGCCCAGATGGGAACAAACGCTTTTATCTGATATTCCGGGTGTGAATTTCATGGATCCTAATGTTTATAACGAGGTATTGAAGCAGCAGAAGAATGTGTTGTTATCGGTCCGGTTCTTTAATTGGGTCAGGTCTTAAAATGGATTCTTGCCGGATTCTGTTTCGTTTAACATGATTTTTAGTAGGCTTGTGGAATCCAAGGCTGCAAGAGCCACAAAGTGTTTTCTTGAAGAAACAATGTTTGAACCAGAAACGGGGTGTTTGGAGTCGTATATTGAGTGTTTATTTGAAAATGAGTTGGTTGAGGAAGCCTTAGATGTGTTTGAACAATTGAAAATGGCAGGCCATTGTGTGTCGTTGAAGACATGGAATTCGACTATGCTGCAGTCAGTCAGCAAAAAAAGTCGATGTTGTGTGGAAATTGTATGGAGACATGCCGGAATATGACGTTGTCGGTGATCTGGAAGGAAAGTTGTTTTTTCTCTCAATTTCTATTGATACTTGCATATTTTTTGAATATCAATTGCTTGTGATGAGATATGGTATATGTGTTATTCACATGGATGGAGATTATTATGAGATTTTGGGTTGGCTGCTGTTGGAGATAGCTTCACCAAACTGGAAAAGTTAAGCTTGAAATGTTGCTCTACAGTAACAGATGTAGGGATAGGTTCTATTGCAGAGAACTGTAAATTACTGAATCTCTTGATTCACAGATGATCGCCAAGAGTTTTTTAATTCTATTTGCATTTTATCCTTTGTATTGTTGTTCTGTTCGAGCAATACTCTGGATTGGATCAAAATATTGATGTTCTATCTTTAGATTAGAGAACTACATTTGCATTATACGTGAGTTTAGTGTATGAAATTGGGTTTCTATTTGCAATTTAGCTTTGGCTTATAGCTGCTCAATAGCAATGTATGTGATTAGGCTATGGTATGAGAAAAGTTGAATGGAATGGGAAATGGGGAGTGGTAGCAACAGGGAAATTGTCTCTCCTGTGTTTGATTGGAGGCGAAGGTTGCAAAGGGGGAAAGTGCGGGGAAAATGATTTGTTTCCTAGTAAACACATGTCAAATTTTTAATTAGATCATTCAGAGAGAGCTAGAAATAAAATTCTATTTTACCTTCCCATACCAAGCAAAAGTTGGTAAGTGTTCCTTTCACATGTCCCTTTCCATCTCTCTTTTTGTTGCACCCATCTTTCCCTCATAACAAACATAGCCTTAGATGTTCGTTTGGATTCTTCTAACACTCTTATTATATATTGATCGTGATTAAAGGTTATCTATGATTCACTTATGATTGTCGCTTATTTTAAGTGCTATGCCTAATTAAGCTTTTGTTCTTCTTGAAGGGCTGCTATGTTGGAGATAATGGTCTAGTAGTTGTTGGGAAATATTTCAATCGATTTGAGGATTTGAATATGCGGTTTTGCAAAGGTTTGACTGATGTAGGATTGGATCGGTTAGCTCTTGGTTGTGGGAGAACTTTGAAATCACTGGAGGTTGCTGCTAGTGCAAAGATTACGGATGTCTCATTGGAAGCTGTGGGATCTTACTGTAGATCTCTTGTAACCTTTTCGTTAGAGTCAGAGTTCATCTACAACAAAGGCTTGCTTGCTGTAGCCAAAGGATACCCTCTACTGATATCTTTGGAGCTACTGTGCTCAAAGATGACAGATGAGGCTTTGCAAGCTATCACGACTTTTTGTCCAGTGTTGCAGTTTTTGAGTTTTTGTGGCTCCAACTACTTCACAGACAAGTCAGTTTTTTTTGTTTCTGGAAATCTTCTTTAATTGGGTTCTTCATTATCCTTTTTGACTTTAGAAATGGGGAGTCCCGTCCCATGGAATCTTAATGTTTTCAGACTGAATATCTCATGTTGTCATTACTCTTTCCTATGAAGTACCGAAGGTTTAACATGCATTTTCGGTCATTGTGCCTGTGTTGACATGGGTTAATTTTGGGGCGTGTAAAACATAATGTCAGTTCAACCACCACACATTTTGCCATATTTTGTGTCTACACTTTCTTAGTCTTCCAAGCTCGACATCTATGGGATCTCCACCACTTGATTTTCTCTTAAACCTATTGTAATTTTTCTTGGAGTGTTTCTTTTCATTGTGGTGCACGAGTGCAAGTTTTTTTAATTCTTCAAGATTAGGCAGTTGATGGTTTTTACATGGCATTGTGCATGAATTTAGGTGCAATAAAGTATCCAAACACTTGTTTCAATAGTTTTCACTAATAATATGGTGGGGAAAGATTTGTTCGGAGTGCTACTATTTTCGACTTTTATTTGGCAAGTGCATTGCATTGGACTCATCCTTTATCTTCATTCCATCCTCAATTATCAATTATGTGTACATAATGCACTCATCGGTCCATGTGATATATTGCACATATTAAAGTTTATTATGGATTAGAACGTAATATTTTATATGGTATTATTTCGATTCTTTCTAATTTTTACCTTTTGTTTTATGGGTGAGAGTGGGATGGGAGAGAGGAAAAAGGGCTGACATCCTGCTAGCAAATATTATCTTTTCTTCATCTTTCTGCAGGAGCCTTTGTGCTCTGGAGAGGGGATTTAAATAGTTGAAAACTCTTACCTTAATCTCTTGCTACTCTATGAGTGACAGGGGTTTGGATTTTATTACTGTTGGTTGAGCGGAGCTTATGCATTTTGAAGTCAGTATGTGCAACAATATTGGAATAGTCGGACTGAAATCCATTGGGAAATATTGCATGTAAGTAGTTTGACAGCCTCCGACCTGCACAAGCACCTAACCACCACCATCACTTATGCTTGCCTTCTCATTTTTGTCTTGTGAACTGTTGTGTCTGTCATTTTTATCATTTTTTTTGTGCAGTCATTCGTAGGATGCAACCCTCCCATTCCCTCATACCCTCTGTATGACACTTGAACCGCAAGCACTTCGTTAAGAACCTTATCCACTTTTAACTGATAGTCTAAACTCATTTATATCTTACTTTGCTGCTTTGATTAATGCACCCTATGTTTCCCATGGTTTGTAATCTGTGGTCTTGGACTATTTGATGCAGTTTCCTTTCTGAGTTAGCCTTGCGGGTGTTTCCAGAAATAGAAAATGCACCATGCCAAATTGGCATGGGGTGCAAGTACGTTCAATCTCTTCATTTGATAGCTTGCTTGATTGGGGACTAATCCATATGTGGTATAGCAAGAGGGGTGCAGGAACTTGAAGAAGCTCAATATTTACCTAAGTAGTAAGTTCCTCTTTTGTGTGTGTCTCTATTGTATCACATTTGGAATCTTTATTTTTACCCAGATATAATCATGTTTCATTGTCTTACTTTTTATCCTTAAAGGGAACTTAATTTGGTATGTGGAAATCATCTCAGTTTGTGCTGTTTTGTTTATTAGAGGGGAGATCATTAATGTATTTATATTTCATTATGGTGTTTTTTTCTCATTGTGATTATAAGTATTCACTGGTTTATGCAAGCACCCTGTAGCTATCTTGCTTATGTAATTACTTGGGTTGGTCATACTTGAGATGAATTTGACAATTTCTCATCTTTAGTTGGCCAATGATGTAATTGATGACATCAGTGATTCAACTCTCTTTGTGAACTTGTACTGTAATTATTATTTAATATTACACTAGCCATCGCCATGCATTTGGCTGTTAAGAGTTAATGAGACTTGTTCAAATTCTGGTTTGGCTGGATATTAAATTGAGGTCGCATTTCCTCACTTGTTTGGATAACTAACTGACGTAGAACGTAACAAGAAATAGAAATAGGGAAGGGAAAGAGAAGAAACGAGAGAGAATAGAGAAGAATTAATGGGAAGAAGTAATCACTTTTTAATCATCAATAATAGTTTATATTGTATATGAAATCCTATGTTCTATTTATAAGATAAAAAAAGCTTCTAGTAAAATAATAACTACTAAAATGCTAAAATTCTATTTATCTAATAAGGCTGGTTCAATCCTATTCAAATCCAACTATATCTTCAATCATTTTCTTTTTCAATATCTTCAATCCCTATTTTTATTCCCTATCATTTCTCTCCTGCTCAGAGAACTCGACTCTGGCTAGTTAGAGTGCAAAAATCTGGCCACGGTGGTCGATCTTTTTGGCGAACAAAGTATCGACGTTGTGCTTGTGATAGTAATAAACCGTGCAACTCATCCACAATAACATCAGTTGCATCCACAAAAAGAGGAGCACAAGAGAATTGCAACACCGGTGGCTCGCAAGTGCTTCGATAAGGAAATAATTCTGCTATATTAAAAACAAAATTTCTACTCAAGTAAGATGTTTGACAATCAATAATTTTTTTCTTAACATATTGAAGATATTGTGCCAAAGAAAAACAAAGCAAAACAAAGTAATCCCCATTCAAGAATCTGCGCCTACAACATGCATTAAGAAACCCATAATTTTCATTATTTAAGATAATTCTGCGTTTAAACTTGTTATTAAAATTATGAATTGGGTTGACAAAGGTCGAAGCTAACACAATGTGACGATAAGTAGTAGGCAATATTCTAATATTGATAGAGAAATTATGCAAGCGGAAAATTATCTTAGAAAACATTGAAGTGACACGGGGAACATCAGGCTTAGTAGGAAACTCTAGGACTAAGGCAATCTGACATGGGGGCGAAGGGTTAAGCGGTAATGCTTTTGGTACTAAGGAATGTCTTGCAAGTGGCCACTCCTTAGGTAATTCCTCAATTGTAACCGGGTGTGTCTAAGAAATGTGTAATGACGAAAGGGGGCACAATACAGGGCTCAAAATTCTTGTCCTCACTATCAGAACATTCTATAGAATCAACAATAAAAATCTCGTTATCTTCATGGACTAGAGTGACGAAATGGTCTTTCTCGACATGAATAAGATGTAAACACTCAGAATCTCCATGTCCTTCCAAATTACAATGTAGACAAACATGTTCAGAAGTAGATGGATAAGAGGTGGACACAAAAGGAACACTATCTTGAACGAAGTCAAGCTTAACTGTATTAGAGAAGTTGTAGGCAGAGTTATCTGAAGAGAACTAACAAAAGTCGACTCACTACTAGACTTATGATGAGATTGTCGGAAATTCGATAGTAAGTCTAGTTTATGACACAATTGGTGAAGATAGAAGGATGTGTCAATGAGTATGGCCTTGCAGTAAGCTTTGTCTAAGGATTGAGGTGCTCTAAATATATGTTATTTGTTCTTATAGGATCCAAACCTTTGACAAATCTAGAAGTTGTGACATGAGGAGTTTCATAAATATCACAACTATTTAATGGCTCCTCGAAATGGGTCAGATATTCGTTAACAGTTGACGTACCTTGCCTACAGTGTAAAAAAAATTTGATCTAACAGTTGAGTTCGATAATAGGTTGGGGGCATATTTGTTGCTCAATATTCGTTTCACCTGATCCCACAAAATGACATGGCGCTAACCTAGAAGATGAATGTTACACAAGAATGATTTGCCAATAATCCCTGGTCCTACAAGTGATTCACTAGCATGATAAATACAACAAAAGTCACTCATTTTGTGCAAGTTAAAAATCTTTTCAAGATTATCGAGCCAGTCAAGAAATGTCTTGGGTTGAAACGACCATCAAAATCCTATAGTTTTAAGTTGACTCTCCTAGTAGTATAATAGATGTCCTCGACATAGTCTGTAGAGTGGGGATAATTATATTGATAATGGAAGATAAATGCTTGCTATCATGGTATTGACCTAGGGGCTCAATGTAGCTATAGGAGTTGCTATATGAATCGTGTATGGTGGTGACAAATTGGAGTGGAATGTCAAGAGAACGCAAATTATTCTAAATAATTGCAAATTATCACTAACCAAATGCACATGATAGTAACAAAAACTCAAACTAGGTGTCTTGATCTTGTTCTTTTCTTTCATTTTTATTTTTATTTTTGAATCTGTTAATTGTAGAAGGCCAAAGACTTCAACAAAAGTAGTTTGTCCAACATAAGCAAATGTGAATACCTCATCAGGAAAATGGGGCAAACCAATAAAAAGCAAACCGACATAGGAGAATGGAACAAACCAACAATAGCATCTTTATAATGAACTGTATACAACTCATGATTTGGAGTTACTCGGTGTCCAGTCTTTTTCAACCATTCACCTCACTTCTCTGCTCTCCCCACAAAGCAGACTCTTAGGGAATTTTGTCTTGGTGTATTAGCAAGTGCCTGATGGTCCTATTATTGCAAGAGAATCTGACTGTTCTTGCAATCCAAGTGTTTTTAGAATGTGAACAAAAACACAACAGCCAAATGTGTTCACAAGAGTAACACTTGCAAATTCTTATGAACCACTAAAATGATGACTAAAAATTCTCCACCAAACACAATAAATTATGAAGATTAAGACGCACCACCAAACACAATAAATATTTTAGTGGTGGGATCCTACCAGCACTAAAATGTTGACTAAAATTCTCCACCAAACACAATAAATTAAATAAAAAGACTAATAGCTTTCAGAAATACCAACAAACAAAACTATTTAATAAATAAATTAAGAAGACTAATTAATTGCTCTCAACTGCACTGCCCTTCTATGATCATACATTCTTCAACTATTGTTAATCCACAATAAATGAGGATTAAGTTTTAATTCGGTTAGATGAGACATTGACCGGCCATGTTTGTTACTTTTAATTGATATATATTCACTTACTTTTGATAAGTTCTTGTCTAATAAAATTATGAAGTCACAATTTGATATAAGTAATTAATGTGGTAAATAAATTAATATATTTTTTATGTATTAATGATAATTTTGTTAATTTTTAAGTTCATTAAATGTTAATTATAACTTCCCGTAAAAGCTCAATTAGAGCTTCTTAGAGATTCTCAAAATTTCGGCTTGCCTAAAACAGCTTTTTTAAGCTATTTTTTAAGTCAAAAAGTGGTTGTTGACTTTAACCAAACAAGTATAAATATAACCAAAAGCACTTTTGTTCTTTAAGAAGTGTTTTTGGACTTTAAAAAAGCACTTCCAAACACTAATATTCTGGTTATTTTTGAGAACTGGTGGACATTGAAACATGGTATCTCATTAGTGATTGAGAGTTTTGACTTCACATTAACATTTTTTTTATGCCTCTTCAATAGTCTATACTCATAAATGTTTACTTTCTAATTCATAGAACGTGGGGAACAAGGCAATGGCGGTAGTAGGTCAAGGTTGTTCCATTACTAAGGGACTTGGTGATGTCAGATTGTCCACAAATAACTTATGTAGGTCTCGACTATATAGCTAAGAGATGCACATTACTGGAATCTTGCGACAGCTTCACTGCCTTGGCATCACACAAGCTGGAGTTGCAACCGTGGTTACAACTTGTTCGACGATAAAGAAGGTATCAGTTGAGGAGAGGAAGGTTAGTCCGAAGACCCAAAGTCGAGCTGAATCATTTTTCACCTCTCTTGAACCATAAATTGTTTAACAATCTCAAATCCAAGAAACCAGACATGAGAAAAATTCATTTGAAACCATGTTGAATTATTCCTACAACTCCAATAGAATGTCTAAGCCAAAATACGAGCTGTCTTAAATTATCTACCTTGAGGCTCCTTTAATTCACCCTAAACTTTTCGCTTTGTGTTAGTTCACATTTTGGCTTTTGCTTGTCAAGAACATTTTTAAATCTCTGTCCGAAACAAATTGTAAGGTGTATAAGTAGAAATAATATAAAGGTTAGAAAATGGTTAATGCCTAAGTTATTTCGAGTAGTTTCGGTCTTGTTCATTCATTAGACTCTTTGTTTCAATTCTAGCACATAATTATTTGCGTGCCAAATAATATCTTCAACCATAGACTCTTAACAAGTTTACGTTGTTTCTTCTATTGCTCACAAAAAATATATTCTCTACCACAATGTACTTGATCAAACAAAATTTGTTTTTTAATCGAACTGAAAAAGCAATATTTGGAAAAAATTTAAAGATTATTTATGCACAAGGTGACAAGATGTTAAAAACAGTAGTGAGAAAATGCGATTTGAGAGATCTTATATGTAACTTCGTATGTAACAGTTGGTCAAGAGGCGTTATTTTAAAATACATTTAATATGTAAGACAAACTCATGGTATTATGATGGATTAAGGCGGATAATGTTCTTTAGTCTTTTAGACGATCTAAGTGTATGAATTTGTGCAATAACCTATTGTTTGTTGAAAAGATTATATGATACCACTGCTTATAAGAATGTTTTCACGAGTGCAACCTCTCCTTTGGCTAAAGGTCATGATGATTTAGAATGTAACTATTTTTTTCTTAGTTGTGAAACTGCCAATTCACATTATGAATCCACATGTATACATCCATGTCTATGTTATTTTGAAGGTTTATATAGATTTGCACTTGCTTTTCAAATAAGCTGAATATAGAGCTTTTTAGTCAAGAAGTACTTTTTCGATTTTAAACCAACTATTTATTATTTTAACCAAAATAGTTTTTGCTTATGATAAAAAAAAATGTTATTTTATAAAATATTGCTTTAAGGGAATTGCAAAAATGAAAGAAAAACAGAATATAGAAGGAGAGACGACAACAACTTATGTTAAAATTTGTAAATCCTCATCAAAATACAGTAGTCAAGCCTTCCACATGTGTCACATTAATGTACGGTTCACCAATACGTTTGAGACAAATATTGAACATTTTAGTGGTTGAGGACTAAAATTTTCTACTCATATTTGTAGGGGGCAGAGCCAAGAATTTTATCTTGTGGGGGTAATATAGCGGTTAGCAGTACTATAGTGCTGGCCAACGGTATTGCACTAGCTTGTAGCGTTTATAGCTACTAGCAACGAAATAGTAGCCGGTAGATATAGTTTCGTTGAAAAAAACAATAAAATCACTTATTTTATTCATGCAAAAAATTTAAAACTCAACTATTTTTTCACGAGATTTGTATGTAAAAAAAGAAAAGATGTTTTATTTAATTTTTTAGATTTTGAAATTGAAAATCAAATAAACGTTGAAGGTCTAAAAGATTAAGTTGTTTCAATTCAAAAAATAGGATGTAGATAAAAATCCTGTATTTTGCAACGAGAAGAATAGCAGCCAATTCGATCTATGATTTATCATTCATGGACGTTGATAAGACTCATCCATTTAACAACACCTTAGAATGGCATTACATTCGGTGTTAAGCATAATGCTTTGTCAATTTTATCATTCTGAAATATAAAAAATATTAATACCCAAATTTATAAAATTATGTAAAAGACAAAATATGCAATTGAAACTAAAGATTAGAGATTTAAAAGTTATTAATAAGATTAGAAATTAATTGCACAAATTTTTCGAAAGAATATAAAAAGAAAATATAACATGGCAATAGGGATTTGAACCCAAATCTACCCAAACACAAATAATAAGCTTTGCCATTTGGATAAAGAACTTCCTTTGCATCTATGTAAATTTAAATATTTATGTGTTGTGGGGGCAAAATTATAAAAATTAATTTCTTTCCAAACAAAAACAAAAATTTTGAAATTAGAGTGGGGGCAGTGGCCACCACTGCCACCACTCTAAATCCGCCGGTGAATATTTGTTTAGGAGTATTTACAAATACTTAAAATTGGTCAAATATTTTATCCACACATTCCGTATACACATTACTTTTATCCACTTTTTATCTATACAATTCATATAAATCTATTATTTATAATTTACAAAAAAATTTTACCAATGAAACAATATTTACCTAACTTCGTAAAAGATTAATAGCAAACAATACACAAGTCACTCAATGTGTAATAAGTGTTCACAAGATTAAATTAGAAAATCAATAGCAAACAACCTAAGCCCTTGTTTAGTTGTGCTTAAAATATAATTTAAGTTGATTAAATATACTTTTTATTTATATATTTTGTAAGATCTACAACTTATAAATATTTAAAAAATAATTTTATCACTACCAATCACAATAAACATTTTTAGTAGTGGGAGGAATGCTCTATTCTCCGAATCGGGAAAGGATTCTTTTCCCCGAATGCAGAGGCCCAATTTATTTAATCCCCGTTTTCTACGAAATCTACGGTCGCCCAAGCTCATTGCCGCTGCCCCTTCCTCTTTCGGGAGGTAGTCTACGTCCCAAGCTCCCACCACACTACACCAGATTTACCCCAAATTTATTAATACAATTAAATTTATTAAATTCCAAATAAATAATTTTTTATTATATTTATGATATATTTTTTTAAAGAAATATAATATATAATAATATTTATTGAGTTAAATATTATTTATATTATATAATAAATAATATAGTTGACGTTACATTTTATTAAAGTTACGTTGAAGTTAGTTAGTGTATATTTGGATAATAAATTAAGTTTTAGTGTTTGACCTAATGATTTGATAAGTGGTGATATATACTCACAGTAAGCACTAATTATGGTGTTCACTGTCCACGTGGTATTACCACATTGGTCACTTCTTAAAAAGTTAAAAAAAATAAAAAATAAAAAAATTCTTACCCCTTGTTTTATAAGTGTTCGGTCCATTTGTTTGATAATGGATAAATCTCTTTTTTGGTTTTGGAGCAAATCTTAGCTTATGAATTGTGCAATTAAAATTTTGATATCTCAAAATTGTAATAGTAAAATGTCAATAATTTAGTTATAAGACATTTAAAATATGTTTTCCCCACTTCGGTGTCCCACCAAACACAATAAATTAATAAAATTGAGACGCACCACCAAACGACAATATGACAATAAACATTTATTGATGGGACCGTATCAACAGTTTCTCACTTATTGATCCACTTATTGATCCAACCAGTCCACTAATATTACTTTCGATAAGTTCTCTCTCTCTCTCTCTCTCTCTCTCTCTCTCTCTCTCCGTTCAAAAATTTAAAAGTGGACACAATGACAATGGTCCTCTTCTTCTTCTTCTTTTCTCTCTCTCTCTCTCTCTAATACCAAACCAAGAACTCCTCAGAGAATCACTAAAATGTTGACTAAAATTCTCCACCAAACACTATAAATTAAATAAAAAGACTAATTAATTGCTATCAACAGCACTACCCTTCTATGATCATACATTCTTCAATTATTGGGTAACAAATTCCTACTTTATTAAGTTTTAATTTTGACAACACGAATATATTTTTTGATTAAAATTTTGATGATAAATTTAATATGTTAAATTGAATATAATTTGGTAGAAGATTTTAGTTAACGGCAAATTCGGTTAAATGATGACCGTTTAATTTGATTAATTGATATATATATATATATATATATATATATATATATATATATATATATATATATATATATATATATATATATATATATTCTCACTTATTTTCGATAAGTTCTTGTCTCATGTTATTAAATTAAAATTACTTGTAAGATAAATAAAATACCTATTATTTATAATGACATATTTGTATTCTTTCTTTTTTATTTTTATTATTTTTTAAAATACAAAATTGTAATAAATAAATTAAGAAGACTAATTAATTGCTCTCAAGTGCACTGCCCTTCTGGGATCATACATTCTTCAATTATTCGTAATCCACAATAAATGGAGATTAAGTTTTAATTAGGTTAGATGAGACATTGACCGGTCATGTTTGTTACTTTTAATTGATATATATTCACTTACTTTTGATAAGTTCTTTTCTAATAAAATTATGAAGTGACAATTTGATATAAGTAATTAATGTGGTAAATAAATTAATATCTTTTTTTGATGTATTAATGATAATTTTGTCAAGGTTCTAAAAAGCGTAAAGCGTAACTAGGCGTCGAGGTCGAGCTTCAAGCTTTTCGGGCCTAGGCGAGACTTAGACGTATAAAAGGGCAAAGCGAGAGCGATGCGTGAGACGTGGTTAGACGTGGAAGCCAAGCTTCAAGCCTAGGCGAAGCGTAGGCAGGCTTTTTAGAATAGTGAATTTTGTTAATTTTTAAGTTCATTAAATATTAATTACAACTTCCCGTAAAAGTTCAATAAGAGTTTTTTAGAAAATATCAAAATTTGGACTTTCCCAAAACAGTTTTTTTAAACTGTTTCTTTAGTCAAAAAGTGGTTGTTGACTTTAGTCAAACAACTATAAATATACCCAATAACACTTTTATTCTTTAAAAAGTGCTTTTAGACTTATGATAATTTCATCATACACTACAAAATATAAAATAATTTAAAAAATATTATATAATTTTTTTTATTCTAAAAATACTATTTTTTTATTTCTGCAACACTTGTTGTTACATTTGTTAATAACATTTGTTATCAAAATAACAATTGTAACACATTTATTATAATCAAAATAACAATTGTAACAACAATTGTTACAAAAATAAAAAAAAATAGTATTTTTATAATAAAAAAATGTATGATAAGTATTTTAAGAAATATTTTATTTATTGTAGTTATTTGTGAAAAAACCCCTTTAGACTTTAAATAAAGCCCCTCCAAACACACTAATATTCTGGTTATTTTTGAGAACTGATAGACATTGAAACCTAATATTTCATCAATAATTGAATGTTTTGACTTCACATTAACATTTTTCTCATGCCTCTTCATTAGTATATAGTATATACTCATCAACATCTACTTTCTATTTCATAGAACGTGGGAAATAGGGCAATGGCGGCAGTAGGTGAAGTTTGTCCATTACTAATGGACTTGGCGATGTCAGGTTGTCCACAAATAACAGATGTAGGTCTCGACTATATAGCTAAGAGATGCACATTACTGGAATCTTGCGACAGGTTCAGTGCATTGGCATCACACAAGCTGGAGTTGCAACCGTGATTACAACTTGTTCGACGATAAAGAATGTATCAATTGAGGAGTGGACAGTTAATCCAAGAACCCAAAGTCGAGCTGGAAGATTTTTCACTTCTCTTGACCCATAAATTGTTTAACAATCTCAAATCCAAGAAACCAAAATTCATTTGAAACCATGTTAAATCATTCCTACAACTCTAATAGAATGTCTAAGCCGAAATATGAGCTATTTTAAATTATCTACCTTGAGGCTCCTTTAGTTCACCCTAAACTTTTCGCTTTGTGTTAGATCACATTTTGGATTTTGCTTGTCATGAAAATTTTTAAATCTCTGTCCGAAACAAATATTAAGGTGTATAAGTAGAAATAATATAAAGGTTAGAAAATGGTTAATTCCTAAGTTATTTCGAGTAGTTTCGGTTTTGTTCACTCATTAGACTCTTTGCTTCAATTCTAGCACATAATTTGTGTGCAAATAATATCTTCAACCATAGACTTTAACAAGTTTACGTTGTTTCTTCTAGACAATTTTATTTCTTCTAGTGCTCACAAAAAATATATTCTCTACCACAATGTATTTGATCAAACAAAATTTGTTTTTTAATCGAACTTAAAAGCAATATTTGGAAAAATTTAAAGATTATTTATGCACGAGGTAACAAGATGTTGAAAAGAGTAGTGAGAAAATGTGACTTGAGAGATCTTATATGCAACATCGTATGTAACAGTTAGTCAAAAAGTTTATTTTAAAATACATTTAATACGTAAGACAAAAAAAGTTGGACTAATTAGATGAAAATGTTAGATGTAAAGAAATAGATTTTAAGTGAAGGAATACACCAATAGAGTCAGTAAAGTCTTTTAAAGCGAAAAGATGTACTTCTTGAGCTATATAATATCGAGCTATGAAACGATCGGGTTGAACATAGAGTCACAACTCATGGTGTTATAATATATTAAGGCGGATAATATTCTTTAATCTTTTATACGGTCTAAGTATATGAATTTGTGCAATAACCTATTGTTTGCTAAATAGATTATATGATCACTCTTATAATGAAGTTTCCATGAGTGCAACCTCTCCTTCGACTAGAGGTCTTGATGATTTAGAATGTGATGTTTGCTCCTGTATGTAAACTATTTTTTTCTTTTTTGTGAAACTGACAATTCACATTATGAATCCACATGTATACATCCATGTTTGTGTTATTTTGAAGGTTTATACAGATTTACAGTAGCTTTTCATATAAGCTGAATATAGAGCTTTTTAGTCAAGAAGTACTTTTTCGACTTTAAACCAACTATTTATTATTTTAACCAAAATGGTTTTTGCTTATGATAAAATAAAAATGTTATTTTATAAAATATTGCTTTAAGGGAATTGCAGAAATGAAAGAAAAACAGAATATAGAAGGAGAGACGACAACAACTTATGTTAAAATTTGTAAATCCTCATCAAAATACAGTAGTCAATCCTTTCACATGTGTCACATTAATGTACGGTTCACCAATACGTTTGAGGCAAATATTGAACATTTTAGTGGTTGGGGACTAAAATTTTCTACTAATATTTGCAGGGGCAGAGCCATAAATTTTATCTTGTGGGGGCAATATAACAGTTAGCAGTACTATAGTATAGGTCGATAGTACTGCACTAGCTTATAGCGTCTATAGTAAGCAACAAAATAGTAGCCGGTAAATATAGCTTCGTTGAAGAAAACAATAAAACCACTTATTTTACATGCAAAAATTTTAAAATTCAACTATATTTTCACTAGATTTATACGTAAAAAAAGAAAAGATATTTTATTTAATTTTTCAGATTTTGAAATTGAAAATCAAATAAACGTTGAAGGTGTAAAACATTAATTTGTTTCAATTCAAAAAATAGGATGTAGATAAAAATCCTGTATTTTGCAACGAGAAGAATAGCAGCAAGTTCAATATATGATTTATCATTCATGGACGTTGATAAAATTCATCCATTTAGCAACACCTTAGAATGGCATTACATTCGGTGTTAAGCATAATATTTTATCAATTTTATCATTCTGAAATATGAAAAAATAATACTTAAGTTTATAAAATTATGTAAAAAAACAAAATATGCAATTGGAACTAAAAATTAAAAGTTATTAATAAGATTAGGAATTAATTGCACAAATTTTTTGAAAGAATATAAAAAGAAAAAATAACATGGCAATAGGGATTTGATCCCAAATATACCCAAACACAAATAATAAGATTTGCCATTAGGATAAAGAACTTCATTTGCATCTATCTAAATTTAAATATTTATATGTGTTGTGAGGGCAAAATTATAAAAATTAATTTATTTTCAAACAAAAACAAAAATTTTAAAATTAGAGTGGCCCATTGCCCCCACTCTAAATCCGCCAGTGAATATTTGTTTAGGAGTATTTACAAGTACTTATATACTGGTCAAATATTTTATCCACACATTCCGTATACACACTACTTTTATCCACTTTTTATTCATACAATTCATATAAATCCATTATTTATAATTTACAAAATTTTCTTACCAATCAAACAATATTTACCAAACTTCGTAAAAGATAGAGATACACAAGTCACTCAACGTGTAATAACTGTTCACAAGATTAAATTAGAAAATCAATAGCAAACAACCTAAGCCCTTGTTTAGTTGTGTTTAAAATATAATTTAAGTTGATCAAATATACTTTTTATTCATATATTTTGCAAGATCCACAATTTATAAATATAAAAAAAATTAATTTTATCACTACCAATCACAATAAACATTTTAGTAGTGGGAGGAATGCTCTATTCCCCGAATCGGGAAAGGATTCTTTTCCTCGAATGCAGAGGTCCAATTTATTTAATCCCCCCATATTTATACCCCATTCACCCCACCACACTACACCAAATTTACCCCAAATTTTTTAATACAATGAAATGTATTAATTTACAAATAAATAATTTCTTATTGTTATATTTATTGTATATTTTTTTTAAGAAATATAATATATAATAATATTTATTAAGTTAATTATTATTTATATTATATAATAAATAATACAGTTGACATTATATTTTATTAAAGTTACGTTGAAGTTAGTTAGTTTATATTTGGATAATAAATTAAGTTTTAGTGTTTGACATAATGATTTGATAAGTGGTGATATAGTTAGTACTCACAGTAAACACTAATTATGGTGTCAACTGTTCACGTGGTATCACCATATTGGTCACTTTTTGAAAAGCTAAAAAAAAAAAAAAAGGATTTTCTTACCCCTTGTTTTATTAGTGTTTGGTCCATTTGTTTGATAATGGATAAATCGCTTTTTTAGTTTTGGAGCAAATCCTCTCTTTTTGTTTATTACTATACAATTTTTTTTTTTTAAATAATAAACTCAACCAAATCATTAAGCCAAACGTCAAAACTTAATAGTTATTCAAATATAAACTAATTAATTATCCTCACTTTAACCTTAATAAAAAAGTAACGTTAACTATATTATTTATTATATGATATAAATAATATTTAACTCAATAAATATTATTAGATATTATATTTCTTAAAAAATATACAATAAATATAATAATAAGAAATTATTTATTTTTAATTTAATAAATTTAATTATATTAATAAGTTTGGAATAAATCTTGTGTGGTGTGTAGTAGTGGGGTGTAGTGTGGCATGGTGTGGTTGAATGGGGTGGGACTGCCCCCACCACTAAAATGATGATTAAGAATTCTCCACCAAGACTCTACCAGCACTAAAATGTTGACTAAGAATTCTCCACCAAACACAATAAATATTTTAGTTTGAATCATTTTAAAGTACAACATAAATCTTTAGAGTTATATATGAAAATATGTTAATCGATATTATTAGATAATTTAAAATTATCGATCGAATAAATTAAGTATAAATTGAATTAGAGATGGGATTTTAAAGATTAAAATAGATACTAATAGTAGAGTCAGATTCTTAGCATTTATAGCTTATCTACTGGATTTTTTCTCTAATAATCGACCTTTCATTTTGTTCAAATCGTTAATTTGAGCATGGATTCATAAATCAAGAATCGATCAAATAGTTATTGTGTGTATTCAATTTAAGTTAGAATTAATTGAATTTAAGTGAAAATCAAAGGATAACATTTTTTTACTTATTTTACTATTAATTGTTCACGATCTCGTGCGTTTGCAAAATTTTATCGATCATAAGTCATTAAAAAAGAGTTCAAATCTATCCCGACTTATCCTCTTTGCCATTTCACCGCTAAAATATTGACATTATTAAAAATTTAAGGTGTCAAAATTTTTAGCTTATGAATTGTGCAATTAAAATTTTGATATCTCAAAATTGTAATAGTAAAATGTCAATAATTTAAATATGTTTTCCCAACTTCAGTGTCCCACCAAACACACTAAATTACCAAACGACAATAAACATTTATTGGTGGGACCGTATCAACAGTTTCTCACTTATTGATCCACTTATTGATCCAACCAGTCCACTAATATTACTTTCGATAAGTTCTCTCTCTCTCTCTCTCTCTCTCTCTCTCTCTCTCTCTCTCCCTCCGTTCAAAAAGTTAAAAGTGGACACAATGGCAATGGTCTTCTTCTTCTTCTCTCTCCTCTCTCTCTCTTTCTCTCTCCTCCTCTCTCTCTCTCTCTCTCTAATACCAAACCAAGAACTTCTCAAAGAAACACTAAAATGTTACCAAACACAATAAATTAAATAAAAAGACTAATTAATTGCTATCAACAGCACTACCCTTCTATGATCATACATAAAATGTAACTATTTTTTTCTTGATTGTGAAACTGACAATTCACATTGAATCCACATGTATGCATTCATGTCTATGTTATTTTGAATGTTTATACAGATTTTGAATAAGCAGAATATAGAGATTTTTAGTCAAGAAGCACTTTTTTTACTATAAAACCAAATATCTATTATTTTAACAAAAAAGAATTTTGCTAATGATTAAAAAATTGTTATTTTATAAAATATTATTTTAAGGGAATTGCATAAATGTGTGTGTGTGAGAGAGAGAGAGAGAGAGAGAGACGACGACAACAACCTATGTTAAAATATGTTGAGCCTCATCAAAATGGAATAGTCAAGTCTTCCACATGTGTCACATTAAAGTATTGTTCACCAATATATTTGAGACAATTATTGAACGTTTTAGTGGTTGGAGACTAAAATTCTCTAACAATATTTGTTTGTGAGTATTTATAAGTACTTATACTGGTTAACAAATATTTTATTCATATATTCCGTATATTTACTATTTTTATCTATTTTTTATTCATACAATTCATATAAATCCATTATTTATAATTTACATTTTTTTTTTTTACCAAACAAACAATATTTATCTAGCTCCATAAAAGATAGAGATACACAAGTCACTCAATGTGTTATAAGTGTTCACAAGATTAAATTAGAAAATCAATAGCAAACAACCTAAGCCCTTGTCTAGTTGTGCTTCAAATATAATTTAAGTTGATCAAACATATTTTTTATTTACATATTTTATAAGACTCACAACTTATAAATACTTAAAAATAATTTTATCACCTCCAATTAGTAGTGGGACTGTCCCACTACTAAAATGATGACTAAGAATTCTCCACCAAACACAGGCTCTACCAGCACTAAAATGTTGACTAAGAATTCTCAAAAAAATATTTTAGTTTGGGTCATTTTAAAATATAACATAAATCTTTTGGGTCATATATGAAAATATATTTAATTCTACTTACAAGAGATTATTAAATAACTTAAGATTATCGATCGACAAATTAAGTATAAATTGAATTAAAAATGCGATTTTAAGAATTAAAATAAATACTAATAATGGAGTTGAATTCTTAGCATTTATAGCTTGTCTATTGGGTTTTTCTTCAATAATCGACACTTTCATTTTGTTCAAATCGTTAATTTGAGCATAGATTCATAAATCAACAATCGATCAAATAGTTATTAAGTGTATTCAATTTAAGTTAGAATTAATTAAATTTAAGTGAAAATCAAAGCATATCATTTTTTACTTATTTTACTATTAATTGCCTACGAACTCGTGCGTTTGCAGAAGTTTACTGATCATAAGTCATTAAAAAGGAGTTCACATCTGTCCCGACTTGTCCTCTTTGTTATTTCACCGCTAAAATATTGACATTATTAAAATTTAAAGGTGACAAAATTTTTAACTTATGAATTGTGCAATTAAAATTTAGATATCTCAAAATTGTAATAGTGAAATGTCAATAATTTAGTGATAAAACATTTTAAATATGTTTTCCCACCAAACAAAATAAATTAATAAGATTGTGACGTACCACCAAACACAATAAACATGTTGGTAGTGGGATCGTATCAATAGTTTCTCACTTATTCATCCAACTAGTCCACAATTATTACACACACTCTCTCTCTCTCTCTCAATCTAACATTTCAAAAAGTTAAAGTTAAGGTTAAAGTGGTGGGTGGTTCTTTTCTCTTCTCTCTGATAAGTTAAAGTGGTGGGTCCTCTCTCTCTCTCTCTCTCTCTCTCTCTCAATCTAACATTTCAAAAAGTTAAAGTGGTGGGTCCCCCCCCCCCCCCCCCCCTCTCTCTCTCTCTCTCTCTCTCCCTCCCCTCAAAGAATCCCTAAAATGTTGACTAAAATTCTCCCCCACACACAAAAATTAACTAAACAGACTAATTAATTACTCTCAAATACAATCTTAAATTATTGGTAATAAATTCCCACTTGATTAAGTTTTAATTTTGATAACACGAATACATCTTTTGATGACAAATTTAATATGTTAAATTGAATATAATTTGATCGAAAATTTTAGTTAACGACAAATTCGGTTAAATGAAACATTGACAGTTTAATTTGGTTAATTGATATATATTTTCACTTATTTTTTATAAGTTCTTGTCTCATGTTACTAAATTAAAGTTATTTGTAATTTTTCTTTTTTCTTTTTATTATTTTTTAAAATACAAAATTGTAACACGATAAATTACTTTTTATAAAATTGGCAAAGTCAATTGAACATTTGAGCACAGCTAAGCAATTCATTAATAAAAAGTGAATTCAATTTCCACTCCTTCATGTGAATTGGAGATATTAATTTCTGCAAATGATATTTTGTTTAATTATTTATAATAAATTTCCATTTTTTAAATAAAATAATTACTTTCTCCTTCAATATGATCTCTCATCTGTTCTAATACCAAACCACAAACACTCTCTTTCTCTCTCTCTCTCTCTCTCTCTCTCTCCCCCCTGAAATCTATCAGTTCAAAGCAATAAAATGGATCCTGTGATTAGTGCCACCATTGAAGTTACACTGGAGAAGTTGCTTGCAATCACTACCGAAAAGTTCAATCTCGTGTGGGGTTTTAAGCAAGACTTAGCAAACTTAACTGATTCATTGCTTTCAATCAAGGCAGTCTTAAAAGATGCTGACAGGCGCCAAGTTAATGATGAGGCTGTTAAACTCTGGCTCAAGAAACTTGAAGATGTTGCTTATGATGCTGACAATGTTTTGGACGAGATCAAATATGAAAACTTGCGTCGTACCGTCCAGATCCAGATGAAACCAAAGGTGTGCTTATACTTCTCTTTCTATACCCCTTTGGCATTCCGATGGAATATGGCTCACACAATCAACAACGTAAATGTCAACTTGAAGAGGATTAACGACGAAGCTGGTCTTCATGGCTTGAGGATTAATGAATTTGCTCCCGCTCGGCCTCAGGTCAAAGAAACTGATGCCATAACTGCTGATCCAGTTTTTGTTGGAAGAAAAAATGATGAATCAAAATTTGTGGAGCAGATAACCGGCAAAATCAACGATGTTTTTTCAGTCCTTCCCATTGTTGGAATGGGAGGGATTGGCAAAACGACTTTAGCTCGCCGTATCTTTAATCATCCGCGCACAAAGACACATTTCAATGAAAGAATTTGGGTATGCGTATCAGAAAATTTTGATGTTCTTACGATCTTAAAAAGAATTCGGGATTCGCTTAAAGAAACTTCCCATGGAGAATACAGACAAGCTGTCATGGACGCGCTTCAAGAGAAATTTAAGGACAAAAGATGCTTGCTTGTTCTTGATGATTTGTGGAATGAAAAACGAGGAGAATGGGATGATTTAAAAAATGCTCTCATGGGAGTAAACCCAAACAAAGGATATGTCATTATTGTCACCACACGTAATGAAAGCGTGGCCTCGATTGTCAACCCACACAATTGTAATTATAAACTGGCAAAATTATCAGAGGATGATTGCTGGTCCATAATCAAGGCAAAGGCATTTGAAGGTGGAGACGTACCAGAGCATTTTCAAACCATTGGAAAGGCGATTGCTCAACAATGTAGAGGTTCACCATTAGCTGCAAATATGATGGGGGCAGTTCTAAGAGGAAAGAAAATAGATGATTGGGAATCAATTCAAAAGATTGGGCCATCAAATATTGAAGGAGATGAGAACAGCGTGGTACAAGTCCTAAAGATAAGCTTTGATCGTTTACCTTCTTCATCTCTTAAAGAATGTTTTGCCTATTGTTCAATATTTCCCAAAGATGAAAATATAAAGAGAGAATGGTTAATCCAGCTGTGGATGGCCCAAGGATTTGTTACAGATAATCAAGGGTCTGATATGGAGACTGAAGGCAATAAGTTTTTTAACATTCTGTTGCAAAGCTCCTTCTTGCAAGAGCCCGTAATGGACGAGTATGGCAATATCAAATGGTGCAAAATGCACGATCTTGTGCACGATCTTTCATGCTCAGTTTCAAAATCGAAAATATTTACTATTGCGAAGGATCACACTGACATACCTCAAGTAAGACACCTTACAATACTTGAAGAAAGTGCACCGGAGATCACAAAAGAGAAAGCAAGTTATCTACGGACATTGGTCACAAAGAGCAATGTACCATGCAAAAATTTGCCAGACTTCAAGCGCTTGCGTACTCTAGTTCTATGCGATGAGAAAATAGAAGATTGCCTAACCTCAATTGGCAACTTGATACATTTAAGATGTCTTGATGTGTCGAACAATTATTCAATCAGGACATTGCCTGGTTCTCTCTGCAAGCTTTACAACTTGCAAACTTTAAACATTATTAAATGTTACAATTGTGAGAAAATCCCAATGCTTGGCCACCTACCACTCCTCAAGTATCTAAAATTGGAAGGTCTTACTAACGTAACATCAATAGAATTGTCATTCTATGGTGCGAGTGATTGCAGCTCAACAAGTAGAAACGATGGCCAAGAGACACGAGTATCATTCCCGTCACTTAAAAGTCTCATAATACAGGAAATGCCGAACCTAACAGAGTGGGCAGAAGCACAAAGGAGCCGAGTACAGGTATTTCCTTGCCTTGAAATTTTGGAGATTGGGAAATGTTGCAAATTGACAAACATCATATCTAGCAGCAATTTAACTTCTCTGGTTAGGCTCAGAATCTTTGCGTGTGAAAATTTGGCTTATATTCCCCACTTGCGGGGCTGCGGAGCTTCTCTTAAACAGATGGAGATTACAATTTGTGATGAATTGAGGGAATTACCCGATGATCTAGGCAGCCTCGAGTCTCTTGAGATATTGAGAATAACTAATTGTAAAAATCTGCAATTAATTCCATATCCAAGTGGACAGAAAGGCCTCTCTTCCCTTCGAAGCTTGGCAATTTATAATTGCAAGAGGCTGAGCAACCTGCCGAGTGAAATGCTTGAGTCTTGTACGTCTCTACAGAGTCTAGAGATTTCGAATTGTGAGGCATTGAGGGAATTACCCGATGATCTAGGCAGCCTCGGGTCTCTTGAGAAATTGAACATAATTGGTTGTGAAAATCTGCAATTAATTCCATATCCAAGTGGACAGAAAGGCCTCTCTTCCCTTCGAAGCTTGGCAATTTATCGTTGCAAGAGGCTAAGCAACCTGCCGAGTGAAATGCTTGAGTCTTGTACGTCTCTACAGAGTCTAGAGATTTCGAATTGTGAGGCATTGAGGGAATTACCCGATGATCTAGGCAGCCTCGGGTCTCTTGAGAAATTGAACATAATTGGTTGTGAAAATCTGCAATTAATTCCATATCCAAGTGGACAGAAAGGCCTCTCTTCCCTTCGAAGCTTGGCAATTTATCGTTGCAAGAGGCTGAGCAACCTGCCGAGTGAAATGCTTGAGTCTTGTACGTCTCTACAGAGTCTAGAGATTTCGAATTGTGATGAATTGAGGGAATTACCCGATGATCTAGGCAGCCTCGGGTCTCTTGAGATATTGAGAATAACTCATTGTGAAAATCTGCAATTAATTCCATATCCAAGTGGACAGAAAGGCCTCTCTTCCCTTCGAAGGTTGGAAATTTATGATTGCAAGAGGCTGAGCAACCTGCCGAGTGAAATGCTCGAGTCTTGTACGTCTCTACAGAGTCTAGAAGTGTTTGACTGCGAGAATCTCACTTCGTTTCCTGAATTGAGTGGGATGGTATGGCTTAACAGCTTAAGGGAATTGTCGATTGGGGGTTTCTCAAATTCAGATACTCTCGAAGGCATCTGGAGACACATAAAATCCGTTCAGATATTAAGATTATATGGTCGGGCAGATTGGGTCTCTCTGCCATATCAGCTTGAGAATCTCACTTCCTTGAAAGAATTGTGGATATCTAATTTTGGAATTGAAGAACTGCCAGATTGGTTAGGGAATTTGTCATCTCTTAAAAAATTAATCATATGGCAGTGTGAAAAGCTTAGGCATCTGCCCTCTAAAGAAGCTATGCAACGACTCACCAAATTAACAAAGTTAAATATCGGGTCTTGTCCGCTGTTGAAGGAACAATTCCGTCGTGATAAGATTTCTCATATTCCGAAAGTATTCATACATCCTGGATAAGAATTAGGTAAGGATTTGGTGTTGATGTAAGTATATTTTACTTTTCATTTATTTTATTTATTATTATTATCATTTATCAAAATTTTCCGCTTTTGGTTAGTTAGTATGTTTAAATAATTTCTATTACTAATTATGGAAGGTTAACATGAATATATATACATTACTAACTTATTTTTCTTTCAATTTGTAGAAGCAGGAGGGACTTAGAATGTGGACTGATGCAATATGTCTTCATGGTAGCGTAAGACATTCGAATGATTTTGTGCATATTCAGATTGCAAGTGAACACCACTTAACTGATTCTTATTCTTAAAGAAAAATGCATCAAAAAAATTCTCACTTTCACATCTACCCACATTTTGTAAGTAAAAATATTAAGTCTTTTGTATAGTTTTATTTTAAAAGTTGATACAATTAATTTTAACCATATATTTTATGAGACCTATAATTTTTATTAATTTTTCAACTACACCTTTCATCAACTTTTATCAAAATCTACTAAAAATACTCTCTTTATCCTATAAAAATAAGTTTACTTCTATTTTCAGACATATTAAGAAATTTTAATTATTAATTTATTATAGTTGGAAAGATAAATTTTACTTACGTTTTTTTTTTTAATATAACACTGCGTTAATATAATGTAAGTTAGTAAGTGCTTGTTTAATAAAAAAAATTGTAAATTATAAGTAGTGAGTCTTACAGAATTTGTAGATAAAAAGTAAATAAAAGCTATAAATTTTACGAAATATGTAGATAAAAATAATATTTGTCTTGTTGTAAGTATATGAGGATAAAGGCAAAGAGAATTATATAGGATTTTGTCTTCTTGTAAGTATATTTTACTTTTCATTTATTTTATTTATTATTATTATTTATCAAAAATTTCCCCTTTTGGTTAGTTAGTATGCTTAAATAATTATTGTTACTAACTTATTTTTCTTTTAATTTGTAAAAGCTGTACAGGTGGGACTTTGTATTCATTTGTTCAACATTCGTGGTGAACCGACGTGATTTGTCTTCGTGGTATCATGTAAGACTTTCGAATTATTTTGTGTAAAATTAAACTTTTTCAATAGAGATCAAAGGTTGTCGAAATTATAATTAAGAGCTTGGGTTACGTACAAATTAACTAAAAGAAAAATTAAATTTAAAAAAGTTTAAAATACTTGTATATGATTGACTTTAGCACAAACTAATTTATTTTTTCTTTCAATTATTGTTGAAATTGTACAGGTGACCGTGAGTATTGATTTGTCAAATTTTGAAGGGGAAGGACGTGATTTACTTTTGTCGTATTGTTCACATTTTAGTGAGAGATTAAGCAACTCTCCTACAACACTAGGCAAATGAAGATCGTGAAACTTTGAATCTGGAACTTTTAGTTGTTAATAGTTTATATTTCTAGTTTGTTAATTTAATATTTCTCGTGGCAGCAAATGAAAATCTAATTTGACTTTATTTCTCTTGCCAAGTTGATGAGAATTTTTCAATTTTACGTTCATAGGTATGATTATTATTGTTCTTGTTATTTTTAGCGAATTTGATTGAATTATCATTTTCCAATTTTTATTTTATTTTCTTTATTCTTTTAGCCAACAAGGAGTCTTTAGACCCATCTCTTTTATTTGGCAATTAGCATTTTTCTTCCATTTCAACAAGCACATATGTACGACATTCACAAAATTAGATTAAACTTTGTGATACGTGAGCATTGATTTGTCTAATATTCGAGGTCAATGATGTGATATGCCTTTGTGATATTACAGACATTTATTAAGAGATTGAGCAAGATTAAACTTCTCCAATCCAGATCACTTGGCTAGCATCATCCGTATTTGAAGTTTTTTGATGGAAAAAAAAATTCAAAAGAGACTAAAATTCTACAGAATTTGAAGTTTGTGGACCCATCTGCGATGAAACTTAGAATATGGAACCAAAGTTTTCATATACCTATAGGAGGATGCAGGGGCAATATTCCTTTTATCATATAATTTGAATCATCTTCTTTAACTTTAAGCAAGGCTAATCACTTAGTTAAGAACAGGGCTCTAAATGGTTAACTAGATGCTAACATGTTCTTAAAAAAGTATTGTCAGCACAAGTCACCTTCAACATGTCGGACCTTAAAATCAGAAATTGTCCTCTGTTTTGTTTTACTTAGCTATATGTAGAAATTGTCAGCACAAGCCATGTGCACCTCTGTTTTGCTTTACTTAAGCCATAAGTAGAAATTGTCAATAGTTGCTCCAAGTCAGATCTTAAAAATTAATAATTGCAAAGCTTCATGTCCAACATAGCAATTTGAAAAGAAACTGTGTCACCCCACAAGTTGGTAAGAAACTTTGAATTGTTTTATGTATAGTCCAAATACAAACTTTGAATGAGTAAAAATGGATATCGTTCCCACGAGGACTTTGATTTTAACTTAAATTCAATCAATTCGAGCTTAACACAAATACAAACAATATTTGGATAAAGAGATTATGAAATTTTCTACACTATAACAACGATTTAATTAAGTGCAAATGTGATTTTTGGAGAAAATTGAAGTAAATGAGTTATGCTAAGAATCCGACTCCACCATTAGTATTTATTTAAATCCCAAAACTCCATGTTCCAATTCAATTTATGTTTAAGTTGACAATCGATAATATTAAGTTATCTAATAATCAATTAGACAAATATTCATATACAACCCAAAATATTTCTATTTTGAATTCGAATATACAAAAACGCTTTCAACCACAAGATTATCTAATTTGATTGCACCAAGCATATAAAATTGTTCATAATTTCTATAGGACTTAACCATAATGAGCTAACATATTTTGAAGATCCCGAAAACGAAAAAAAGTCTCATTCAATTTTGAATTATTGATAAGACAAAATATTTTGAACGACGAAAGTGAGTTGAACAAGCTAGAGAGCTCTTGAATAGCCTTGAGCCTAAGATATTACAACACCATTGGAAGTGTTGGGATTTTTGGTCCCAAACAAACCAAAGAGGTCAATGGTGATTAAATTGGTTTGTTTAATTATATTACATAGGTTCGGCTAATGATTGAAGATTTATTAGATTGCTCAATCTCCAACAATTAGGCAGCTCAATTACAAAGACAGGTCAAAGCACTTTATTGTTAGCTTTGGGTAATGGGCCACGATTTAGTAAATTGGCTGATTGGTTCTAAGTTAACCCAATTAAATTAGGGTTCTTACATATATACTAGTTTCTGCCCGTGTGATGCACGTCGCATACTTGTTATATAAAATTTAATATTATTTTAATTATTTCTTTTATGTTATTTTTATCATAAATTTTCAAATTAGTATTTTAATATGAATTGTGAAAAATACTAACATATTATAATATAAAATCCATAGAGATGAGCTTACAAACAACTCCGTATGGATTGTATTTCAAATTTTACTAAGTGCTCGAGTCTTCAAGCAAACACGGGCAAATCTAGTCTTTATGCTGTAGGGATTTTTGGTTACGAAGTTGATGGAATTAAGAGATTTACAAACATACCGTCGGGGACAATGCTTTTGAGGTACTTGGGCAATCTTCTTGCGGCTGGAAAACTGAAAATCACTTACTTTTCCCCGTTGATTGATTAAATTTTGGCATATATTAATGCATGGAGTTCAACCCATTCGTTAAATTTTGGCATATATTAATGCATGGAGTTCAACCCATTCGTTAAATTTTGGCATATATTAATGCATGGAGTTCAACCTATTCGTCTTACGCTGGCCGGGAAGAATTAATTAGAGACGCATTGCAGAAGAGTCTCCTGACAATGCTGCCTGACGCATTGTTGAATGGAATTGGGAGGAGAACTTTGCATTGCATGATCTCATCATTATTTTTGGCCTAAAGGGACTTGTACGTTAGGCAGTTTAGGGACTGATTTCCTTAACCATCTAAGAATTAAGGCTTCCGATATCAAAACAACAAAACCGATTGGTTACTCTCTTTACCATGTCCACGCAATCACAGGTGCATGGGATCATGTTTCACCTCAGCTTAATGACAAGGTGTACAAGATTAGTAATAAACTTCCATATGAACAAGAACTTATTCCTATCAAACCAAACTTACATAATTAGCATTCACTAATTCTGTAATGCATTCATGCATAACATATCTATATATCAATAAAGAGAGACTAAATGAAAGGGCATAGGGCTTATGAGATTAAAAAGCCTCCGCACTAAAATAAGGTACAAGACTCACAGTAGCCAGTCTTTAGATGGCTATTTGTAAGCACTGTAGATGCTAGTCTGTGGTAATAAAAGACCAAAACACTCTTCATTTAGTTTGTTGCCTACCCCCTGACTCACTAAACAAAAAGAGACGAGACTAATATTCTATCTTACTATAAAGTACACTTCTATATTCAAACCAGACACCAAAGCTGAAACACAATAAAAGAACAGAAACAAAAATCCGGATCAACATAGCTAGTCACATGCTCATATCTTTTTAAGCACTTAGTTGCCCTCGCATTACATTGCTTAAAATTTCTTACATGATCTTGGTCTAAATTAATTGGCCATCAAATTCCTATATATGTCCCCAAGGAATGCCCTCTCTGGCAGAGGGGCTACCTGCTGTAAAATGAAGGCTTTGGAAGTTTCTGCACACAATAAGATAAACAATTTAGATAGAAGCAAAATTTTCTAATGTTTGTTTGTAACAGAGTAAAAGGGCCAAAAAAAAAAAAACAGAACAACTAAAAAATGACCCGAACGAATAAACCTTAGATCAATGCTGAAATATATGCACCCAATATATGAATATATGCCCCCTAATATATGAAGGGAAGACTGAAATTGTGGTTCACAACCTCTGTAGGATGAATCTCTTATTTTTTTTCCTCGCCTAGGCACACGAACATAAAAATCGCAAACCCAAATAGAGAAATGTAACAAAAAAATTCAGGGATAGCTTATTTATTCACATAGAAGAACATATTAGTTGTATCGGTTTTCGACTTAAAAAAAATATTAGTCCATCATCAAAGAACAAATAGCTCACAGCAAATCAAGAACAAAGAACCAATAGAAGTCATTAAATTATTTCAACAAGAAATGATTTGACGAGCACAACGAAGAACAAATTACTTATGGGTCAATAATAAATGGTTCTTCTTGAAGTGAAAAACTATTCAATCTTTCACAGGTGAGAGCATGGAGAATGCCTTGAGAGCACGTTGTAAAGGTATCAAGATCGAAAAAATTCTCATTCACAGAGAAGGTGACAATGGTCAACATGTTAGTGCAAAATCAAAGTGAAAAAAGTTATATGAATAAATAGAAATGTTGCAGCATCAAATGTTATTATTATAGAGGATATCTATCAGATATTATAATCAGGACAATTAACCACCAAAGCAATGGTATGCTCATTTTTCACCAGAAAATGGTAGCCTAATTACCAGTAAATGCTTAACAACAAGATATCAGAACTCTAAATGCATATTTGCAAGATAAATGATGATCTATAGCAAATATATACTTGTCACTATATATGAACAAATTATAATACTTGACTACGACTCTAGAACACTAGGAAATGGATACAAGCGAGAAAGAAATTTAAGACATAACTCGCCAGGATGGTCAAAGTTGTATTCATGAACTCTTTTAAGTTTCTCTGGTGTCAAATTTTGATAAAATGAATCCTGGCAAACGTCCTTATTGAAAAGTGTATTAGCAAAACAGATAATTAGCTGCTTTAAAAGCACCACATAGCACAATTGTCTAGTAAACTTCGGCAATGTCAGTGTAGATTTTGTTCCACGAACATAAAAGTAGCATGCCCATACAATGAGAATACTAATGCCAGAGGACACAACCAATAATGTGGAACACTCAAGTTGTGCTTCTGCCGTACGACTATGGAATTATATGTGAGATTTAATTTTGATAAAGATCCTAGTTAGTATGTATATAATGAGTGACAAGAATACAAGGGAGTAGTCTTTCAGTAAACCTTTGAAAACATAACTGAGATAAGTAGAAGCACCATCCATAACAGCCATCTGAATTTCTATGAGAACAGTAATGAAGGGGAAAAAAGAAAGTTAGAATATTTTATCATTAATTTTCCAGCAAACACATCATGACTTGAACGTTGAGCATTTTTCTGAAAGATATTAAAATCATTCAGCGTATGCGACTTCTTATAAGACTACTAAGTTTGTTTCTTTTCTGATATGGTTCTTTATTTGGAGTTTACTTATTTGATGAATTACAGTGGGAGCTAAAATCTTTCGCTAAACTTATGTTCACTGGTTGACCATATATCTTTCTGTGTTCTGCAATATCTCTACTGCTTATGATAAAGCTCCTCTTCCTGCTATATATCTATGAGTCGTCTTCTTTTGGTTGGCAAGTTCCCTTTTCTGTGTAGAGGTGTAAAAATTCGATGTGCTAAAAAGGAGTTTTGGAGAGTTGAGAAAAACAAAAGTGAGACACCAGAATCTAGAGTGGTTTTTGGTTTCTTGCTTGCTTAATGAGCTCAAAAGAGATTTCGAGAGTTAGAGAACAAACACTAACCAAATAAACAATAACTGAGAATCTAGAGTGTTTGCTAACTACTCACTGCTTCATCCTCAAGTTTAATTCTTGGAAAAGGTGAGAAGCCATATCTTTTCCCTTCCCCTCTACTGCATCTCCACATGAGAGAGAGGCCATTTTTTCAGGATGAATATTGGCATTAATCATGTATTTGATGAGTAGATTCTTTTGGCAGGGACGAAAAACATGATTTTTCTCTGTGTAATAAGAAACTACTCCTATTCTACGTAGATGATTGTTCATCGACAAATAAACCATCCAAGCGTGATCTAATTTGCGCTTCGGTCAAACCACAACAGAATCCGAAACCTCCGCATCGTGACAAGTTACCAGTACATCGCTCTTTTCACCATACCTAATCTGAAGCACTTGGGAACAGGCTGCCATTGCAGCACCAAGAGGCATCACCACTGGGAGTGTTGCGGTATGGCCAGCAGAGGGGGGGAAACATAGGCATTTCTGCATGCGCAACACAGGATAATGTCGCCAAAACAGCAGGAGAAATACTGGCTTCTGTGTGAAACGAAACAATGGGAAGCTCCTCCGGCAGATGGTATTTTCTCAAGAAATCCTTCCGCCTCTCGTAAGTTAAATCTTCTAGAGCCTGCATGTCCCCCCTCACAAAAAATCTTCCAAAATTAGAATATTGCATGTCATGCAAAACCAATGATTTTTGTGCATTTGGCAAGAATGTGAACTGTGTAAAGAACCATTGACTCCATAGAAACAATATAATGACATCCCAGTCAATAAAAGATTTAACTCAATGTGTGATGAAGCGAAACATGAAGAGAGCACAAGAGATCTAGAGGTTATTTTATTAACTTATCTTTAGCTATGAGTCTAGATGACAGTTAATTTTAATGCCTTGTGTTTTCATTGACCAGAGGTCAAATTTTATGCCCTCGTAAGTTTTGTATTTTGATTTATTTCCTTCCAGGAATAATAACTACTTCATCCTTATGGTTGTTTTATAAAGGGGAAAAAAAATCTAAAACGCAGTTATGTAATTATTTCAGATATATTCAAATATTTAAAGATAAGTATTATTTAGAGTATAAGGTAGGCGAAAAATACCTTGATCACTTTAAGAACAAGATCTCCATAAGCTTACGGATGTTAACGTAATCACCAAGCTGTCCTTCTCGTAGTATATCTGAAGCAATGGGACTACCCCCGTAAGGACTCTGTGCTAATGCTAAACTGGCAACCTTATCTTTTAGTTCATTCCAATACATGGATAACGCAACAGCTGAATCTACTCCCCTTTTACTGTGCCAAAGAAGCAAAACACGCTTACCAGAACCCCAATATATTTCTTCAATGTAGTCTTTTATCTCTTTGGCATTTTTATCCACCGACGCCTGCATAGTTCCCGATAATGAGTGCTGAACAGAAGACATAAATAGTACATTAGAAGGGCTAACAGTAAACTACCTCCATATGAATTTCGGCTATATGACAAGTCAGCCCCTTCTTTGAAATACTTGTTTTTGTATAGTAAAATAAAGAGGCCCATGGTTGTTGAAAAGACCTGCAAAAAGAGCAAAAGCCCAGGATTTAAACAAAATTTTCAAGAATACAAATAATAGAAAATATGTGTGTTATTATATGTGCACAACCATTATTTTAAAAGCAGCTTGCGACTTACGAATTGTGGCACAAATCACATGAGGCTTTCCTTGAACGCCTCAAAAGTTACATCATGAATGCCATTTCTCAAGGCTTATGCCTCGATTTACTACAACCAACTTCTCAAGACTAAGACACAGGGAGACTCAGGTGTGCACTCTTTTTACAGATTTTTATGTTTTATTTTTATTCCTTTACACAAGGGGAATGAGAAGGAAAATGCACCATTAGAAGTGGAAGATGACGACAAAGAATGATAAGATATAATGAGGAGGAATCAATTCGGCCATAGCTATGAAAAAATTGATGCAACTCCAATCTAACACTCGTTTGTAGAATGCCCTAGATGAATTTACAAGTTATAAGTGGAGGGAGATTGAGAAGCAAATGATTCATGTTGGTGCATTAAGAGTGCCAAATAATGCAATTTTTCGGTCAGTACAATTGGTAAGTGCAATTGAAAGATATAAACATGGAAGCTTTGTGCTGGAACTCATTTGGCAAACCACAATGGAGATTAGGCATCAAGAGAAAATGAATTATTATAAAAATCATGAGGAGAAATGCATTGCTACCTGGAACCAACAAATAAACCATTGTATTTGGCAACTTGTGCAAACCATGCCTGACAGTGAAATTACAACTGAATTACAAATTCGAAAATAATGGAAAATCTGGTCAGACAAATATGGAGACGGAAATGTCATTTCTGCAGCTCGTTGTAACCATCCAATGTCATCAGCAGAACCACGAACTTTCCTCCTCACCCGTTCAATGAGACTGGTAGCAAAGGGGGACAAGATAAATACGTGCACAAATGAAATAAATATCAAGAAACTATAAGAATTCTTCAAGAATCTGATGAAGGTATCAGTGATTGACACGAAATGACAAGCATGTACGCCTATAAACAAAGTTTCCTTACAAAAATAATAGAGTGAATTTATGATGTGAACATTCTAAATACAGTATTACTAAGAGCGTGTTGGCTAAGATTAAAAGTAGAAAAGTAAGTTTGTCACAAAACTATTAACTTTTAAAATTATTTTTGGCAAAATAGAAGCTTAAAAGTAAATTTTACATTTTTTAAGCTTAGCAAACATGCTCTACGTCTGTGCCAAGTAAGCATTGGATATCAAGCTAACATTTCAAATCTACTATCATGAAAGCCATATAAGCAGGCTTAAATGATTAGTACCCTTGAAAAATAGAAATGCCATTTTGGTTGGTATCTTATCTTTGTTGTCTTCATTAACAAAATAAATGTAATTGAAACTGCACCATTAATATTTTTTTCTTTTTTACAGAAGTAGATCAGTGCCATTGTTATTTATTCACGGAATTCATGCTATGTTTCTCTGGTTTAATCTTTCATAACTACAAAAACATAATAACCAAATTCAATTATACTTCCCTAAATGCGTAAACACGCAGTCTGTCTTCATACAACCAGCACAAAGTTGAATCTGATAACCCAAAAATAAATTCAACACATAATACACTACATACCGTGTAATCGAAGGACGATGTAAGCGGTTAAAAGTTTTGACCAGACAAGTTGAAATCGCAGTGCAAAAGTCCCAAGCGATCACACAATATACTGATTTTTTCAACGGATCTGGGAGAAACGCAAAAACCTTGGACAAATCGGAGAGGAATTTGTTTGGGTGCTTCAGATCGGGTGCCGAATGTGGGGATGGAGATGGAGGAATCGGTTATGGCGGTTGATACAGAGTGTGAGAGTGTAGTTGAAGAGTGATTTGTTAGGGTTAATTAGAAGAAAACGCCTGCTGAAAAGAAAAAAAAATGGAAATCAAAACGACGATGTACTGGTCGACGCGTGAACAGTAAAAAGGCAAACTGGCTCTTATATATGGTTAGGGTTAGGATTAGGATTAGAATTAGGATATATATGTGTGTGTGTTGTCTGATTTGGTGTGTACATAATACACGCATACCTATTCATCGTCTTCCTTCTCTTGTGTTGAAAAAGCCGGCTGCCTCCTTCTTTCTCGGCCGAATCCGCGCCTCCTCTTCTTCTTCTTCTTCTTCTTCTTCTTCTTCTTCATCTTCTTCTTTGTGAAGTTTAACCTTTCCCTTTTTTGATTAATCTTGTGGGTTAATTAAAAGTGTGCTTTATTTATTATTTGTGTTGTTACCATTGTTAGAGATTGGCTAAAATTCGAGCCTCCTTTTACCATTGTCGAGCCATTATTGAAGATTGGAGTTTCTTCTTTTTGCCTTCGTTATTGTCTAATTACTTTTGTTTCTATTTTATATAATCTTGATTTTTTATGAAGATTATTTCTTACAGGAAGATTAAAGCTTCCTTTACAACTAGATGTAAGTAACATATAAATGTGAAAATTTGCTAACGAGAATTTTTTACATGCTTTAATTTTTTATTTTTTAGTCGTTTGGGAAAAAAATCAAACAAACTGGCAACTTTTCACTTTGGGTCAGTTAGATACAGATTTCACCAAAAAAGAGAAGAAACCCCCTACATCTTCTACAAGTAGTGGCACAGGAATAATTCTAGGTTGATGTCTTAATTACTCAATATCACACGGGAAAACATTAATATGGTAATAGCCACCCAGCCCCCAGAGTAGGCCCGTTTTCGGCTAAACTAGGTTACTAATCTCTAGTGTTATTTATTGTTTAATTATGTTTGATCACTAAGTGTTTGCAAGTTCTTGAGGTGTTAGTTACGTATGCATTTCCTTGGCAGGTCCTGCCTTTGAAATTAGACTTGTGTCATAAAGATCTCCTTTTGATTCAAGATGATGCTTTGCTTAGTTATCTCGGCATGTTTATTACATAGTATTGGAGGTATGTAGCTATTGCTACTCTCTCTTAGTAGTATACAGTGCTATTTGATCTTGAAGGCTTTCAATCTTCCAAATTGTTTTGATTATGACAATAAATTGCTCAGAACAGGAACATGTCCTGGTTTTTATTATCCTCGTCTTCGATTTGGCACATGCGTAATTGCTTTTCTATATGTAATTTCCATCTTTTATGTTTAGGTAGTCGAGTAACTCTCGTTCTCAATAAATTTAAAGTTGACTACATAATTCTTTTTCCTATTTTTGCATTCCATTTGGTTGGTTGCATTTTTTTTTCTTTTTTTATTTATCCAAACAGAATGGTGCATTTGTTTGAATTTAATAATTTACCATCCACAGAATATAATCGGTCTCTTCAGCATAAAATAGGTTAATTTCATTTGTGAAAGTCCAATATTCATGGAAATTCAATTTGGTTGGTCGTCTTCTATTTGTCACAATGAAATAATTATATAATTAGTCACTATATTAACTCCCATTATGATTTAACGTCCACTAATAGGAGCTGACGAAATGACTAATTCTATAACTAAATTAAAGTTTAGTGATTTGATTGTGACAAATCGAAGAAAGTGACCCAATTGAAATTTTTATGAAAGTTGAGGGACCAAAAATGAACCCTAGTCTTTTTCATTTCAATGTATTCTATTTATTTTGACGTAATTAATAAAGAATATGTATGTTTTTTTGTTTTCGAAATTATTTTACTTACTTTAAAATATATATATATTCAAGCATTACAAATAAAAACATTTATTCTCCTGTGTACATGAATTTGTATGAATTAATTAATAATTTTTAAACAAAAATCATTTTGAGTTGCTTTTCTTTTTGGTTAAATATATTCACACTACATTTTTTTATAAATGCAGCACATTTAAATTATATAAAATGTCCATAACAATTACTTATTATTGCATTTATATCTTTAATGTTTTTTCATCGAATTACTATCATCAATCTTCCATTAATTATCACATATTGTATCTACTAACGGCTTCTGTCCAAAATTTTCATTAAGAATGAACAAAAAGACTCATTTTTTCCTCGTATTTTTAAATAAGAAAAAAAATAAATAGATTAAATATTTGTCTCTTATTAAAACAGACTAATGGAATTTTTAGACAAAAGTCGTTAGTACGAACAAGATGTGTTAATTAATAGAATGTTAAATATAAGAATTCGATTACATAAATGTGACAATAAATAAAAGTAAAAAACTTTTTATGCAATTAAGATGTGGTGCATTTATAATAAAATGTTGTGTGAATATAACAATCATTATTGTTCTTTTTATTTTTTATTTTTTATTTTTGGTACTTCACATGATGTAACTCCATTCCATATTGTGCCTTGATTTTTTTTACTTCAAATTATACAATTCCATTAGATATTCTAAAAAATATTACCAACTCCAAATTTATTGCGAAAATGCTAATTTGTCGTTATTTTTGTGTTCATTTTTATCCAATTTAGACTCGATTACGTCATCTTCTTATAGGACTATCAACTGTTGCGAAATATTGTACACAATTTGAGGATATGAATTTGAAGTTATGACTAGAGTCAAAATTCATCGACAAAAAAGACTCGTTTGTTGTAGCCAAAAGATGTGTTTTATTAAAATCTCTGGAGCTACAATGCTCAAAGAGGACAGATGATGCTTTGCAAGCTATCGTAACTTTACTTATTGTTCGAGATTTTGCGATTGATGGTTTTACATTGCATTGGGTATGAATTTTTTTCAACCGTTTCTTTTTTTTTTTTTTTTTTTTTTCTCTCTCTTTTTTCCGAAACTATTGGTTTTACGTGCTTGCAAAGATTCTTTTGATGTTCGAAAAACATTGCAAGATAATTTGATCTTATGGACAACATCTGAAATTCATATATTCTCCATTGTTGGCAAATAAAATCCACATTTCTAAGGGTCATATTAACCAATTTCTTGCTCAATTTCTTAAATTTATCTGGATCATTTTCAAAAAGCCTCAATTCTTTTTGTATAACAACAATTGTTACTTCTGGTATTTGTACTTAATGTTGTGTTCTTGTCTGTAACAGAATTCTACTTTTACGCGTTTATAGTTATTTTCTCTAAACTTGATTCCTTCGTATTATTGATAAGCATTTCCTCGATATGTCCTTCCTTTGAAATTACACTAGTGCCAAAATATTGCAAGTTTCTTTTAAAAATATCTCGTGTTTGCTATAGTGGGAACAATTTCAACATATCCTATATCTTTATATATGAGGCTCTATTCACTACGGAGTAAGTTATCAGCTTACTCATTTTTCATTATAGTAAAAGGTCATAACGCTCTTATTCATTTTAGATAACATAGTAGACACATCGGTATTCTCTATCTGGTGCCAAGCTCTTTATTTGCAATTATGTGTAGAACTTAAGAATTAAGTCAATTAACATGGAAATGTTGAGAGTTCAGTAGTTCACGACTCTGTCCATTTAAAATTTACATATTCATATATAGACACTTGCGCACACAGCAAACACGTATATGTGAATGTAATTTAGTGATGTTCAATTGTCCAAAAGCAATAGATGTAGGTCTCGACTACATAGCTACGAGATATAACATTGACTTTGCATTACAGAAGATGGAGTTGCAACTGTAATTACAACTTGTTCGAAAATGAAAAATGTATCATTTGAGAAGACGAAGGTTAGCTCGAGGATCGAACGTCGAGCTGGATCCATCATCTTTTACTTCTCTAGAGACTAGACCTACAAGTTAATAAACGTACACACTTCTAAGCTAGTGAAATAAACTAATTCCATGATATGTACATATTCGTATTCTCTCCCAAAGGTATTTCCATCTTGTATGTTTGGGTTGTCCAATTACAACCCACCAAGTCTTGTAATCAAAATATTTGAGATTATCCGTCGACTATTTGTCACTCTATTCTTGCAATTCTTTTTCATTATTTTATCATTACTAGTGTGGACACGTGCGATGCACGTGATGTATCAATATTTAAGAACGTAATAATGTTTATTATATATAAATGTTAATCACATACCATATCTGGAATCACAATCCTTATGTCGAACATTATAAATAACAAAAATCGGAATCAATAACAAATTTAAACTATAAAAATGTTGTGGCACATGAGCCCAACAACCAAATTTTGGCAATTGAAACCCTAGGAGTTGAGAATGAGGATAGCTAAAGGGTGATTATCTATATACAAATGACAAGCAATTCAATAAGATTCTTAATATGTACACAACCTAGTTACCAGTGTGCATATGTTTCAGTGCGCGTAGTGTATAATAGATAAAAACGATGGTGCTCATGTGTCAAGTCATCATTGGCTTTGATAACTTGATGAAGGTGAGACTCCATAAGCTTGAAAACAACATAAATGTCTCTGACCTCCTGCCTTGAGGGTGGCACCATGATTTGCTTAATTTCTACAATATCAAGGTGTCGTAGAAGACGAAACAACTTAATTTCATGCAAAATTCGAATAGCATCAAAGAAATGCTCAAATGTCTAGGAGAATCTCCCATTATGTGTGTCAATTGCTATGCAAACAAATGCGTAGTCCCCTTGCCTTTAATTTCCAGAATTTTGTATCTATTGACATCTCCATACTTAGTAAACAAAATCCATATTTGTTTTCATTAAGACCTGGAGAACTAACAACAATAAATAATAATAAATTCGAGTTTTAAGAACTTCCACTAAAGGAATAATGGAAAGAAATGCTCTTAAAACTATAATGAGACGAATTCACTTTTCTTAAAAATTCTCAACTCAATCCCAAAAGACTTGTGAATTCCAAATTTCCAATAGTGAAATATTCACATTCGTGTACTCATAAACAAAGATGATCTCTAATTTCTTTAAGTAGGGCAAAAAAAGATATAACCATAACAAAAAATAAATATTAAAAATATACATACATTCTTCCACTCTTGCTGCATCTTTAATTCGTTCTTCTTCAATCTCCAGAAAAATCAAATATTCAAAAGAAACGGAGTCCATCTACATATATGAATGCATTGACCATGAATTTTCAAATATTACAGTTTAGTTTTTTACCAATAGATAACTATAAATCATGAAGTACTTCTACAAGGACGAGGAAAAATATAGATGGGATTATACCTGTTTTCTGAACTCCGAGGCCAAGTTGATTGCACCTACACGATAAAAAAAAATATGTGGATAATGTCTGGTACATAGAGCCTAGTAAATTTAAAGACGAAGACAAGGTCAAGTTATACTACAATAGGATCTTAGGACCCCTTGCGCATGCTAAGGATGTTTCGATTCATGGAGGGCTTAATAATTGGAAGGATGGATTGTCCATTGTTTCGAAACTCATCAAATTAGAGAGAAAAGATGGTAACTGGTGGTATGCCAATGGTGAGTGTGATTATGAATTTTCTCCTCCGTGCATTATGCCATATAATTGTTGTGATTGAGTAGGATTCGATGTATATATTGATGCCTGAAAATTTTGTGCATAGACAAATCTTCCACTCATGCGTATTGATCAAATCTTAACTACTGGGAAGAAAAATTTATTTAGTTGGAATTGTACCTCATGCTGAATTATTGTCATGGTTAGCTTTTCGATTGTTGAGTTTATGACTGATAGTCATAGGTGTTGATGTTTTTCCACATACAGAATTTTTAAGGCATATCTATTAGTTAGCTATACAAGAACCATTGCTTTTTTCAATGCTAAAACTACTTCAGTTGATAAGCTCCCTAGCAATGGAAGACCTAAGTTTAAAAGTGCTACTATGTAGGTGTAAATCCAATGCCTTGTACAAATGGGTTATAATGTGAGATAGAACTTAGAAGGTAGTGCAACTGTCTAGAAAGAAAATATTCATTCTGAGTTTTCTCATGAGCCAAACAAGTCACTACTTTTTCAGAAGGTGGGAGATTTCAATGAATTTCATTTACAAAATTGAAATGATAAAATTCTAGGTAAATATTATTGCATCAGATTGTAACTGCCTGGTTAAATTGAACGGGCTTGGTAAACTAATGGTCTTGCTCCATATTTTCTATTCATATTTATATAATTACAGTGAGCATCATTTATGTCCTTTGTTTACCCCAACTTCTTACAAAGTGCCTATAAACATCCATCTGAGCAACTCATTTGGTTTCCCCGATTGTTGTACCCAAGGGAGCTCTTGTTTTGGACTGAGTTTTTGTTGATGGTCCACATCAACAGGCTATTGTTTATGACAACAATCATCTCCAATATTTCCATACCATTGTCCCAAAATCTATTCCAATGGAATTGTATTGGGTTGAGGAAGAACAAAAGATATAAAGAAAACTACAAGAGAAGACGTGTTTGTGAGAGGAAGCAGCACGAGCAAAGGTTAGTTGCTGATGTCAAATCCAAATCTAAATGAAATTGCTTCAGGGCTCTTACATTTGTGGTGTTATTGTCGTCTCAAACTCCTCAATTTGATGCTCTTCACTGTCCCTCGTTTATGGCCCTTATCTTCTTTCTCTTTTGATATTCCATTTACAGGTTGACAAAACAGCACATGTGAAAGCAGAAACAAAGGAAAGGACTTTGAGGACATTTCTGTGATCAAATGTGCTCTAAAAGTTTAAAATGGACTCATTGCCAACAGAACTAATCTGCTAGTGTTAATGTAGAGGAGGTTTCACTGTTTCTAGTTGCCTCAAACTTGTAGGAACCAAAATAACATTAGAAATAATTATATTCCTTATTCAGTTTATCGACGCAGGTACACAGCTTAGGTATTAAAACTTATCTTCTACATCATTCTGCTCACTTTTGAAGCAATAACTCAATAGGAGTCCAAAGATCAACAAAGCAGCAATGTAAACTTACAAAGAGATCAAATACAATATTCAGAAGCATTTGTGCAGTTCAGAACTAAATGTCTCCACAAAAGATGATCAATATACAACAAAAAAAACATATAACACAATGCAAATAAATCACATTTCACACAATTCAAATTTCTACAATGTAACCTGTCATCTTCCTTATAACCTCATTTCCCCAATTTTTTCCGCAAATTAACAAGATAAGCAATCATGGCATAATTTATTACAAAATTTCTCAATACACATCAAATTACCACGAAAACATGGGCCCTCGTTTCCTTCTAAATGAAACATAAAAAAAATATTGAGCAAATTGAAACACAACTCAAAAACCTAAGATGAAGCAACTAACATTTTAGACAATAATTAGCATACACTTACATCTCAGTTGCTTTCTTCGCCGAAACTTGGAGGATCGATGGAACAGAAGAAGTCCAGATTTCGTGAAGAACAAACCAAATCGTAAAAACCGAACCATACAAGAGCAAATCGAAAACAGCAAAAGCATATCGCTCGACAATTAAACCCAAATCAAACAAACATGCATACAAACAGATGATTGAAACCAGAAAATGAATGAAACTTTGCTTTTGTTTAATTTATCTTGCGGCTGTGATTTACAACTACGAGTTTCGTGGGTGTGGTTTTTCGTTTAGGGGTGTCAAAGAGAAGAAAGGAGGGAAAAAAAAGTACTGTTCAAAATGGCCAAAACGATGTCGTTTTGGTTGGCCATTTTGATGGGTAGAGAATAAGAGGAGATATAGGAAATCGTACGATGATGTTACTGTTATTGATATGCCCTAGATTCAACAGTTGATAGGGCATAAATACTATATTTATCTGACTAGTGCATTTACAATAGGGTAATTTGTAATTTTGATTCCTAATCTTTCAAAAAAGTAACAAATCTATCCCCAAATTTTTTTTTTAGCATTAGCCATCCCATATATTTGCATTTTGTTGCAAATCACGTCTTTTTGACATATTTTGACTGATTTTCCCTTCTATTTAAATAAACAAAAATACAAAAAAGCTAAAAAAAAAAAAAAAAAAATTGCAAATAAAGTTACATAACTTCTAAAAAACATAAAAGAACACTATATTCCTCAAAGTTTAGTTTCACGGCCAACCAGGGAAGGAGTCACCATGGTACTATCTAATACAGCTTTCGGTATAATCGAAAATTCGCCAGCAACTTCCATGAACATTGAAATTCACCAGTAAGTATATAAATACAAATTGGTATATATCTATAAACTATATCTTCTAAAAGAAAATTGCAAAAAGATGGGTTGTTCTTATTCAAGAATTGAGAGGCAAGAGATGGTGTTAAGATGCAAGGCTTGGAAGTACATAAAGCAATTTGTGAAAGCAAGACAAGCTTTTTCAGTAGCTCACAGTATGTATCTCCGATCACTCAGAACCACTGGCTTCGTCATTCTTCAATTTGCCACCAACGAGACTAATCTTCATTCCCACCAAAACGCAAACACCCACCACCATCTTCCTCCACTACCTCCCTTCACGCCTTCACCTCCCCCACTGCCTCCAATGAGTACCACATCCGAAACCACAACGACGAGCTCCTTCGCCATCCACCGGCCACCGCCACTACCACCGTTAAACTCCACCGTCTTCATCTGGGTGGGATTTCTAGGACCTTTTTCATGCCGTATGCAATTTTGGGATGTTTAATAGCCAAAATAACATGAGGACCAAAATTGGGTTGGGTTGGGTTGGGTTGGGTGGGGTGGGGTGGGGTGAGGTGGGGTGGGTTTTTGAACATCATGGAGGTTTCATTGACGAAAGAATACCCTATTAAACCTTTCAAATAACATCATGGAGGTATTTTGACCAAAATTGGGGTGGGGTGGGGTGGGGTGGGGTGGGGTGGGGTGGGGTAAATTTTTGGAGAAGATGAAATTATTTTGTAGTCTTTAAAAGTTATGAGACTTTATTTGTAATTTTCTTTTATTTTTTTGTTTTTTTTACACTTTTTTCTATTTTTGTTTATTTAAAAAGGAGGGCAAATTTGTCAAAATATGTCAATAGGGAAGTGATTTGCAAAATATTGAAAGGTTTGAGATGTTTAGTGCTAAAAAAAAGGTTAGAGGTAGATTTTTTACAAATTAAAAAGATTGGAGATCAAAAATACAAATTACCCTTTACATTAATATCACATGTATTAATTTAATTATGCTCTTTTATTAATTAAAATATAATAGAGTTCAAATTTTAATGATTTGTTGATGAATAAAGTATTGTGATTGTAAGGTGAAAGATATAAATAATTTAGAGTAATGTTTATTGGACAACAACTTAGATCGAAACTTAAACCACTATTAAGAAAATGTCAAATACGTCATTTACAAAGACATAATCTAATTTAGATTATGTCTTTGTAAATGACGTATTTGACATTTTCTTAATAGTGGTTTAAGTTTCGATCTAAGTTGTTATTTGACTTAATAGTGGTCTAAATTTCGGCCTAAATTGTTGTCCAGGAGTATTACACAATAATTTAATCTTAAATTATCCATAGTCATAAGTAATAACGAGATTCGAACATTACATTTTTTATAAATACACTGCATTTTAATTGCATTAAAAGTTTCTAACCTTTATTCATAAATGTTTTTCAATTTTTTTTAAAATTAAATTCTTATTGTCAACTTTCTATTAAGGGTAAATTACACTCGGGGTCTCTATCTTTTGAAGGTTGTCTCAATTTCATTCACATTCAATTTTATTTGTAACTATCGTCCCAACCTTTATTTCATGCAGATAATCATTTTTTTACAAATTTGCCCCTAGCTTAAATGAATTAAAATAGCAAAAAATAAAAATGAAAGACAAATTTGCAGCAAATGTCCCAAATATTTCAAAAATGTACTGTAAGGTCCTAAACTTTATAATATTAACACTTAAGTCCTAAAAAAAGAAAGAATAAAAGGAAAATTATATTATAATTATAGATAATGATGAATGACTATTTGGTGTTCTTAAAAATATATTTATGAAGAAATATTGTGTTGATACTCTTGAGCGTACATTATAGAATTAGTTTTTAATTGTTATTTTTCTAAATAAACACAATTTTATAATTCTATCAATATTCTATAAGAATATTATGTTTTTGTTTTTGAAAAAAAAAATACAATATAAGCATATAAATATTATAGAAGAATATTTTGTTGTTGCACCTGAAGAAACACAATTATACATTATGTTTATATTCTATTTTAGTAGAATATTACTTACTCCCGAAAAAGTAATATATAAGATCATTGAATTAAATATTGTCACGAACTCGAAATTCGTTAATCCAAGAAATTTTATATTTTGACATGTTGTTTAGATCATTTAGATTTTAGATATGGCAACTATAGTCACGTACCTATTTTACATACATGCATCTTATGAATCCTTGAAGAAAAAAAAGACAAGAATGATGAAATAAATATTATGTTATTCATTTCTTTTATTTTGTTCTACACAAATATTGGTACAATTAAACAAGTACTACGTTGAACCAGAAGTTCAATGTCTTAAAAATTTTGTTGATTGGCATTATCGGTTAGACCATCCCATATCAATATGATGCGAATTATTAATGAGAATATCTATTGAAAACCAGAAGATTTTTCAATATAATAAATTTATGTGATGCTTGTTCTCATGTATATAAATTAATAGATCTTCACTAGCTAAAATCGAGACTGAATTCTCTGTATTTCTGAAAATTATTTAGGGTGATTTATGGGATTCCATCACCCTCCATGTTGACTATCTAGATATTATTTGTATTTAATAAATACATCTACTAGATGATTGTATGATGTTATTATTTGTAACTTGAAGTTTGCGAGATTATTTGCTCAAATTTTAAATTATGAGCATAATTTTCATATTATACAACCAAGACGGTGATGTCTTGTCAATGCTAGTGATTCTAAATCTCGAACTTTTAATAAATGTTAGTTGAGATGATGTTAAATGATTTGGAATATTGTTTGTTAATGCTTACAATTAAATTCTAAACCATTACTATTGAGAACAAATGCTTCCCATTTTTGTCTAGAGAATGCTATTTTATATACAGAAACACTTATACGCATCATGCCAACATCAAAGTTATCCCTACTATAGTTGGCTTATGGTCAAAGCATAATATTACCCATCTAATAATTTTTGATAGTGCAATATATGTACAATCGGTCTACCATAGTGCACTGAGATGAGGATTAAAAAATGTTGAGAATACATGTTTAGTTTGGAACATTATAAAATATCTTAAATCCTAACTGGTGATATTTTATAATACGATTTTTCTAATGTCATTTTGATAAAATAGTTCTCTCAACGTTATGGAATAGAAATTAAGTAGCTGAAAAGAATACATGAAGATGCAGCATATTATGTTTTCTAGATCCTTACACAAGACAATACAAACTAGAAATTCAACAAATAACTCATTTATAAGTTATACAATTGACAAATTCATTTACTGGCCAAAGAGATTAAATTAAATCTCATATACCAGTTGTAAAATGCTCCAATTTATATTGACATCATTAAAGGACAATCTATTAACATTATATCTGATAAATTAATGACACGCTTGAAGCATAGTAACATTTGATTCCAAAATATTCTCAAATTAAAAATAGAGCCAATTATAAAAATGGTCATATGGAAAACTCCAAAAAATGTTCAGCTAGCTAAAATAATAAAATGAAAATATCTCGTTAAGTTATGTCGTTATGAGAAAGAAATTGATTCAAAAAAGAAATGTTGTTGACAACACTTTTGTATATAATGAAGTACTTCATATTATGAAAGATAGCGAGGATATTGAAAGAAATATGTCAAATAATATATTGGCCAAATAAAAGGAAGCAATCCAAGTATATTGAACTGACTAAAGAAATTTAAAGTTTTTGGACTTATAGTCCGAGTACCTAAAGGTGTAAACTTATGCGGAAAGGAAATGGAAAAATGAAGTCGTAACATATAATGCACGGTTTTTAACATTATGAATTTCGCAAAGGCTTATGTAAAACAATCATAAGTTGATATATTGTTAGTCTGTCAATACATGACATATTTGTATATAATGAATATTGTTATAACCAACTCATCTGGTATGACTAATAAAACTATGTATATAAATCTCTAGAGGATTTAATATGCCTGAAGCATATAACTCTACTTTTTTAGAACTCAATCAATCAAAATACAAAACTGAAGTGATATTATGACGAGGGGGAGTAAATATGCGTTGTCCTCTTTTTCTTGACCATTGTTTTGTCTCATTGGGTTTTCCAAATAAGGTTTTTAATGAAACAACTTTCATGGCGTATAAAAAAAATTATGTACTCTTTTTCTTTCACTAAGATTTTTTCTCACATGATTTTTTTCTAGTAAGGTTTTAGCAAGAATATTCTTTCTGTAAATGACATTTACCTTCATCATAACCATATAGTTATATTCCCGTATGTTATAAATCGTATATGAGACCCTTGAAGGGAACAACAACAAGATCTGTTTTTAATATAATTACATTAAACCATCATAATGACTACAGTCAACCAGAGATAATGTATGAAAATTGTTTAGAGGTTATAACATGGAACGCATTTCACCATAATTGTTTTATATAAATTTTAAAAAGATGGCAGCATTGCTTACATTGACGCACAAGATATGAATAGTTCGATACAAGTTTTTTTTTTATTGATTGAAATTAGGAAGAGTAGTTGTACTCTTTTTCCTTCACTCAGGTTTTATCCTACTGGATTTTCTTGACAATGTTTTAATAATGCAGCATTTAATTACTCCAATTTTTTTTAAGTCATTCAAGAAGAGTATTATAAAATTATAAATAATGATGAATGACTATTAGGTTTTATCTAGATATATATGTAATTATCTATTTATTCCAAAAGAGTGTATTCTAGTCAAGTTGTAACTCTCATTTGAATCCTATAAATAAGGGTCGTTGTTATAATAAATTTACACACTTGAGTTTTGACTCTCTCTATTTTCCTCTATTTTTCTAGTTTTATAACAAAAATATCATTCTCTTTCCCAATTCCCCCACCTCACCAAGCGACGACACCATACTTCAAAAAAAAAAAAAGGGAATGTTGTAGCAGATGTCCAAACTTTTAAAAAAAAAAAAAAATACGGTAAAGTTCTAAACTTTGTAATTTTAGTACTTAAGTTCCGAACATTTTAATAAATGTGCAACAGAAGGACTCGACTAGAGGACCGTTACTTGACCAACATTTCTATTAACTAGTTTTCAAAAGAGCAAAATAGTATTTTCATATTTAATTATTTAAAATAATTAAAAAAAGAAACAAAAATAAATAAGAAAAAGAATTTTAAAAAAATATCACAATATTCTCCAATTACCCTCTCCACCCCCACTAAGTTAGAAACCAAGGGAGATAAATGGTATAATTTATTTAAGTTGGGGGGGCAGAACCTTCTATATGAATTACTTTAAGGCTGGAGATGATAAATACGAATAAAATTGAATGATTACGAAATTGAGACAATTTATGAGGACCCTGAGTGTAATTTACCCTTCTATTAATTAACACACATTGTCCATAATGACTTATGAGGACCGTGAGTGTAATTTATCCTTCTATTAATTAACACATATTGTCCATAATGACTATTTTCATCCAAAAATGAATTTTTAGTCGCAATTTGGTATTTATGATTTCTTTTACTTATTTAAAAATACGAGGGACAAATAAGTTTTTGTACTATGTCTTAATGGAATATTTGGACGAAAACTATCAACAAGACATTATGTATTAATTAATAGAAGGTTAATAAGAATATAATGAAAATAAAAATTAGGAGTATAAATATGACAATGAATAAAAGTTAAAGATATTTAATGTGGTTATGAATATAATGATCCAAAAACTTAAGCGAAACAGGATAGAAGACACCACTCTGGCTAGTCCTTCAATTAGTGGGGTCAATGCTGTTCCCAAATAAGTACTACAACTGTCTTGTTATATGAAATAAAAGCATAGCAACTACACACTGAAATGCATGCTTGAAGAATTTAAGTTTTAGTTGTCAAAAGGAAGAATAGTTCCTTAACTTTATTTCTCAATGCTACCAAAAATTTTAGAAGCGAATTTATTTATTTATTTATGTAGGAGTGTTTTGTGGGATATTTAGAGAAAACGGCCACATTACTACCTATATGCAGGTAACAAGTAAGCACATCACTTCTAGATCTTAGCAACTACCAACTCATGATTTTGTTTGGGATTTCTTCAAAAAACCATAATAAGGAGAAATTTGGAAATTTGTTTAAAGCTTCAAATACGTAAGTAACAACTTTCTTAGGTATTTGGGACCTAAGTAACAACCTTCAAATACCTAATAACTTTAAAGCTTCCTAATATTTGAGGCCGGGATCAAGCATATACCTGCTTAAAACACTAACAGTAAAGGCCAAGACTGGCCTAGTGCAAGCTATCAAGTACATAACGGAGCCAATAACATTTGAGTAGGAGTTTTTACTCATAAACTCTTTTTTTCTATCATGTTCCTCAAACAAGATAAATTGGTTACCAAGAGGCATAGAAGTGAGTTTGCAATTAACAATACCAATTTTTTTCAAAATTTTAAGCACATAAGGAGTTTGATACACAAATAAACATGAATTTGACCTATCTCTATCCATCTTCATACCAAGGAACCTTCTAGAATGTCCTAGGTATTTCATGTCAAATTCTTTACTTAATTCAACACTTATCTTGTTTACCACTTTCATGTTAAGTCCATCCAATAACATGTCATCCACATAAAGTAACAAATACACACAATCATCATTTGTGCTGTGATGCAGGTAATACAAACAATTATCAAACTCATTCATCTTATAACCAGTAAAAAGAACATGTGAATCAAACATTCTATACCACTGTCCCCTGGCTACTAGCCTAGCCTCGTATCTCACAGGCTCACTTTCAGTGGTTACCTCTTTCACCTTATAAACCTATTTGCATCCTACTATGGATTTATCTTCAGGTTTAGGAAATAAATCCCAAGTTTGATTCCTAACAAGGGAACTCATCTCTCATCTCATAGTACTAAACCATTCTACGGACTTCTCACTCTTTATAGCCTCCACATAGGTATTTGGCTCCTTATCAACTAGTTCCTGATAACTAGCATAGGCTATAGTGAAGTCGGATAGTCTTTGGAGTTCCCTATATAGTCTCCTCTCTCTATCTCTGGCCAATTGATAATTATCCAGAGGATTTTGGTCAACGGAATTTTCCTCTATCACATCCTTGTTACCTTCTGCATCTATATTATATTGATCTTGTCACTCTCCACCTCACCAAGGGTGATGGGGATGTGGGTACTCACTTTCTCCACCTTAATTAGGGACTCTTCCCTAATAGTTTTTTGTTGTTTTTCACTTTCTAAACAAGGCATATCTGACTCATTAAAAATGACGTCCTGACTAATTATGATTTTCACACCATTTTGGCTCATATCCCACAACCTATACCCCTTATCACCCTCTGGGTATCATAAGAAAACACATTTCCTATTCTTGAGATCTATTTTTTCCTCACTCTAATGAAAGAAAGCTACACAACCAAAAGTCTTAAGTATGGAATAATCAGCACATTTGCCATACTATTTTTCATATGGTGTATTACTATTTAAAACAATAGAATGAGTCGTATTAGTCAAATAGCAAGCAGTCATAACAACTTCACCCCAAAAATGATTTAGGCATACCAGAACTCAACATCATACATCTAACCTTATCAAGCAAAATACGATTCATCATTTCAGCAACCCCATTCTGTTGGAGAGTGCAAGGCATAATTTTATGTCTAGTAATGCCACACTCATTACACAAACTATCAAAGTCAGCATTGTAGAATTCAAGACCATTATCATTACGCAAATATTTTATCTTTTTATCAGTCTGATTCTCTACTTGAACTTTCCAATTTTTAAATTTAATGAAAGTTTCACTTTTATCTTTTAATAGATAAATCCACACACGTCTGGAGAAATCATCAACAATAGACAAAAAATATTTGTTACCACCAAAATTGGGATTGCTTCCAAGACCCCACAAATCAGTATGAATGTATTCTAACACTCTACTAGTCTTGTGTGTGCTAGATGAAAATGATATCCTACGATGTTTTTCAAGCACACAATGATCACAAAATAGGATGTCAGACACATGATCCTTACCAAACACACCTTTGTCGTTAAGGAACTTAAGTCCTTTAACACTAATATGAGCTAATTTATTGTGCCACTTTTGTGTGTGATTAGTGTCAATGGAAGAGATAATGGAATTTAGACCACTCATTACTTCAGCATGTGTAATATATATGCCATTTCTCCTAGTAGCTCTAAGTGCACATTTACACATTCTAATCATGCCATCACCAAGCTTACCCATGAAACCTGTACTCTCTAACTCTCCCATAGAAATCAAATTTCTACCCATATGCGGAACATATCTGACTTTCTTTAATGTATGCACAAAGCCACTGTCAAACTTAACAGTTACATTACCAACACCAGTAATTCTATATGCAACTCCACTCCATGCAACTACATATCCATGACCAGACTCATGCAAATGATCAAACCAAAATTTATTAGAAGTGACATGAAAAGATGCACCGGAGTCAAAAATCCACTCATGTATATGGGATTTCATAGACAAGTTAATCGCATCAGGCTCAGAATTTAAAAGCATGTAAACCTCACCAGACTCATCACTAGAGGTCACTACATTTGTCTCTCTCTGATCTTCTCCTCTCTGTTTGTTCTTCTCTTTATAACATTCACTAATGAAATGTCATATTTTCCCACACATGTAACATTTCTTTCATTTTGCCCTCTCAAGTGACTTAGAACGACTTCTACCCTTTCTATTGCTACCACTGTTTTGCCTACCTCCACTTCCACTCCCATCCCCTGACTGAGGTCTACTTCTCACAAATTGGACTTCTCGAACTTCAACACACACTCTCTCTTACTTTTTAAAAAGTCTATGACAATGTTAGGTGTAAGGATCTCCCTCCCATACTTAATTGCATTCTTGACTTTCTTATATGAATCAGGAATGACATTTAACAAAATTATAGCTTTGTTAATTTCAGGGACCGCTTCACCACAGTTTGTAATATCTTGCACAAACTTATTAAAAACATCAAGATTGTCATCCAAATCTCTTGAGGAATCAATTTTGAAGCTGAAATTTTTTTCAATGAGATAAATTTTATTTGGAGTAGATTGGATTAAATAAAGCTCTTCTAATTTTTTACAAAACTTTTCTGTGTAATCAAATTTTCTAACTTTTCGCAAAACAAGGTCTGATAAATGCAATATGATAGAAGTGTAAGCAAGTTCATTAAAATCCTTTTTCTGATCCTCAGTAACATTAGGACCATAAGAATTATCAATAGCTTTTGAAACCTTTTGCTAAATTAAAATACCTTTCATTTTCTGTTGCCAAATAGAAAAATCACCTTTACCAGTAAAGACACTCAAGTCAAAACGATGTGCAGACATCTCAACAAATAAGAATACACACCAACAAGCACCTCAAGATAATCAAGCATAAAAACCTAAAGACCTCAATATACACTGTTTTAGATTCTCAGGATTTTGTGAGATTCGCAATCTCAGATCAAGGGAATTGTCAAACGGGTAAAGTCCATGTGACAGTTCTAAGTAATAATGTATGGAAACAAAGTATCGCAAATAATCAGCACCAAAACAAAAGCTAACACAAGTCATAATAATGGACATGTAAATTCCTAAAGTCACTAGCAACAGGCAATAGTTATCCCACACGGTAACTCCAAATCTAATGGCCACCACACACGATGACCTGCTAGTACTGAAATGTAAAAGAGATTAGCCAATTTACCAGAGTGGACCAAATTTGACGGTCCGTATTAAATAGGAGAGATGCGAAACAAATTAAAAGAATTCCAGCAACCACACAAGCTAGAAATTTGACGGTCCGTATTAAATATGAGAGATGCGAAACAAATTAAAAGAATTCCAGCAACAACACAAGCTGGAAAAACCACGAAGGTTTTGTAAACGCCAAATACGTTTACTATCGAACCGCTGTCCAAGCTGTCCGGACCACCAAAATTATAACTGATCACCACAGAAAGTTAGAAATAGGACGAGGATCACAACGCCACCAGCCACTCGCCAGAATACCCTCACACGCGCCTCCACGCATTGCCTAAAGAAATCTGCAGCCGAAAATCACGCTCCACTCACGCGCCTCTTCCGTTGCCCCACGCGCCGTTCAGACTGCTCTACCTTGACGTCAGGAGTCGGAATATGGTCTCCGTTCACAAAGATGACATCTGCTTTGGCTGGAAAAATGGACGGACAGATTCGGGCAGATTCTTATTTCTTCTTCTTCATTAATCCGATAACTCATAATTAATTTTCTTGCACTACGGAATGCCATTGTGACTCTGATACCAATTGTTGGGAAAAATAGTTCACCTGATCTTTATTTCTTGCAAGAACAATTGACAGAGCTCAGATTAATACTGTCCAACTCTACAAAGGTAACACCAAGTTAAAGGACAAACTAAGAAGGACCAATTTCACCAAAGGAAATAATGGAAGGAAGTGGGCTGCAATTTTCACAAAGAAAAATCAATGGCAATTGTTGAAGTTTTTCTTGGTTTTTGGCTGCTGAAGACGTTTTTCACGTATGTGTGTGTATAATGGTGGTGAATTGGCTGCCAAACCAACTAATATATATATATATATATATATATATATATATATATATATATATATATATATATATATATGGTAATATATAGGGTGAATTTTTGAAATGACATTGTCAAACACTCAGAATCGCAGAAGAGCCTAACTTATACCAAATAAGTTTTAAAGGTCTTTTTAAAGTAAACTAGACTAAAATACCCTTATTTTATAACCTCAGTTAACAGACCATCAGTTAACAGACCCAAAACTATTAACAGACCTATGGTTCTGTTAACGCAGATTTATACGACTATAACTGATTTTTTCAATTAATCCATCTCAAATCAACTCATATTTGCAGGAATTTAAAGTAAAAATCATGATTCATACTTAGGTTTATACATTTTTTTCATGATTTATACTACAAAATCCACAATATCTATCGTAAATGAAAAAAAAAAAGATGGAGAATGATGAATTTCTACTTTGAAATGAAATTTCTTACATAAATGAAATAGGTTACCTAAGAGATTTTCTATTAATCAGATACACAGACTGTAGAATCTGACAGGGTTTCGTCATCAGTAGCAGCCCTTCACTTATCTTGGTGTTCCTTTATTTAAAGGAGCCAAAAAGATCTTCTTGTATGATGACTTAGTCCAGAAAGTTCGGAATAGGATTTCTGGCTGGGCCGCGAGGCTCCTATCATTTGGGGGACAGATTACTTTGATTCGATCAGTGCTATCATCTATTCATCTCTATCTCCTTCAGATTATGAAGCCTCCCAAGGCTATCTTGAAGAAGTTAGAGGGCATATTTGCTAGGTTCCTTTGGGACTCCAGAGACGATGCACACATATTACATTGGAGGAGATGGAAAGACCTTTGTATCCCTACTGAGGAGGGTGGACTGGGCTTTAGGAGACTGTAGGATCTTGTTGATACATTCTCCCTAAAGCTCTTGTGGTTATTTAGATCTCAGCGGTCACTATGGGCTCAGTTTTTACTGAGTAAGTATTGTCAGGGTACCCATCCGTTGCTGGCTACTATTCCTTACTATGCTTCAGCTGTATGGAAAAGGCTGAAGCACATTAGCCCACAGGCAGAAACACACATTGCTTGGCAGTTAGGGCGTGGACAAATATTCTTTTGGCATGACTGCTGGATGGGCGAGTCTACATTAGCTGATCAGCACCCACACTTGACACATTCATCTATCTAGGTTAGAGAATTGTTTGATGATACTGGATGGAACATTGACAGACTTCTTCAGCTAGTATCATATATTATTGCTGAGCAGATAGAGAACATCCCTATCACTGCTGAGGTGCACGATCAGATTATGTGGAAGGACACTTCGGATGGTAGATTTGCTACCAAGTCTGCATGGCAGCTAGTTCGTACGGGGCATACTATTCAGGCTGTATACAACATGATTTGGAGTTCTATTATCCTGACAACTGTCTCTTTCTTCTGCTGGAGACTATGGCAGGGTCTCATCCCAGTTGATGTTGTGATTCAGAAGCGGATTGGGAGTCATATGGCTTCTCGTTGTCAGTGTTGCTCGGCTATTGAGACTATTCAGCATTTATTTATTGACAGTTGTATTGCTGACCAGGTTTGGCGCCACTTTTCTGATATTTTTCATATAACCCTTCGACCGATGGAGGGCTTTCAGTATCGCTTCCAGTCTTGGCGTTTCTCGGGTCAGTTTGTCAGGCGGGGTCATATTCGCACGATCATTCCTCTTTTGATTCTCTGGTTTATTTGGAATGCGAGGAATGATGCGAAGTACCAAGATATCTCTATGGAACCGAGATGGATCATCTGGAGAGTGTACCAAACTATCTCTCTACTACATACAGGTCGTTTATTTCGGGTTATTCATTGGCGAGGAGATATTGATACTGCTCCTATTTTTGGTATCTCTCTTACTACTCCATCCCTTCTTCCACCTGTTTTGGTTTATTGGCGTACTCCACCAGTGGGATCTTACAAGGTCAACACTGATGGATGTGTCAAAGATGGATTTGCGAGTGGAGGGGGGATTATTAGGGATTCAGCAGGTCAATGTGTTCACGCATTCTTCTCTTCATATGGCGAGTGCCCTATTTTGGAGGCTGAGCTCAGAGCTATTCTTGACGGTATCATTCTTGCTCGGAGGATTTCACTATCAGATTTATGGATTGAGGCCGACTCTACTTTGGCCATTCACTGCATCACCAAAGGTAGAGGACCTTGGTCTATTCAAGCCACTCTTCGCCGCATCAGACATCTCCTTATTTTCGACCGTGATACTATTTCTCATATTTATCGCGAGGGCAACCAGGTGGCCGATTTACTTGCTTCAGAGGGTTGGGATCGTCGATACTATTTCGAGTACTGCGCTCAGGACTTACCGCGGTGATACCGCAGCTTAGTTCAGATTGATAGATATGGGCTTCCTAGAGTTAGATGACTATAGAATTTTTAGGACTTATTGTTTGGGAGGTAGTACCTCCTTATTTATTGCTTTATTATTTATTCATTTAGTTGTTTGTTTTAACTCTTTTGATTAGAGGTAAGGTTTTATGCCCCCCTCTCATGTATTTTTTATGAGTTATTTATATATGGTTGGGGTATCCGAACCCCCCCATCCTTTTCTTGTAGAGGCCTGACAACCACACTAGGGATGTTGTGGTGTGTTGAATAAAAAAAAAAAAACCCTTGAAATCTTCTCTTTTTCACAGACAAACGAATTTGAAATCGTTTGAAATGGTTATAAGCGGAGAAGAAGGCAGGGTTATATTTGGTAATTTACATACGAAAATTGGTCAACGGCCATTTTGGAAAATTGGCCGGGTTACCCGGCCATTCAGCACCATTCCCATTAATATATATTAATGTATATGGTATAATATAATAACACATAATATATTATACCCCAAATATATATAGTATACCTTAAATCTAGCTGTACCACTTTAAATCGGGTCAAACACATTGGGTCACTGAGCAATGACCTAAAGGTACATTAAAACCTCCAAGTGGGCTGACACATTTGTGGAGTGGACTATACAATTATCTTTCAATTTTGGGCTTAAAGCCTATAAAGATATAACGAGTCTATTAATTAGCACTGCCCCAAAATTATTTGATATCACAAAAATCCCAACAAGGCATATATTTGATAAATTCTAAATGCATTTATAAATGGGTAAATTCAGGGCCGTCACTGTTTGGGCACTTATGGGCTCTAAAGTCATATGCTCAAAACTTAATTCAATTAAAGTCACATTTTAGAGCTAAAAGACCAACATACCATTAATTGTAAAAAAACGCTAATTGTGATACTATTTTTTGTGATACTGTTTTGTTGTGATACTATTTTTTTGTGATACTGTTAAACCTATGATTTTGTACTACTAATGAAACATTTTATGAACAATATTATACTCTTGTTTATTCTCTATTGATTAATTCGTCTACCTACCATTAAACACCTTATTGATTTATACTTATCTATCCAATGAGAATCTATATCCTAATTGAATCTCAAACATGTTCTAATTCAATGAAAGAATTAGAAACATTGTTTATAGTTTTAGATGAGAACCCTTTGCATGACTTCCCATTAACTTGAGAATGATTGGCAGTTCTTCTTTCTTCATCTTGGCACTGCTCTGAAGTATGTGTTTTCTTTTAAGGGACTCAGATACCTTGGAAGAACTTTAATTTGCAGCAAAAGGATGTACATTAATCTGTGATACTGTTTTAGAAGATTTGTGATACTGTTTTGAGAAAAAAAAAATTAAAGATTGCCATTTTAAGCTAAAGAGACGACTTCAAACGGGTAAAATCCATCATACGCAATGGAGAAGCGACTGGTCTTGATCCTCTCGTCGAGACCATTCCAAAAACATATTATGATAAAAAATTCTGAGCACGTGTGCAAATTCTATGATCATTTCTATTGTGATACTATTTTGCATAATACAGTATTAAACAACACACATGACTATGATATCATACTTTTATCTTTGATACTGTTTAATTAGTCATATGTTTTGTTTGATACTGTATTATGCAAAACAGTATCATAGATTAAAACATGGATTAAAACAGTATCAAATTATATTAATGCACATTACCTAACACAAAACATTATCATGGATTAAAACGGTATCAAAATATACTAATTACCTAAACAAAACAGTATCATTGATTAAAACAGTATCATAGATTAAAACTAAGACATTTAAACAGTATCACAGGTTCAAACCTTGCCATAATTAAACATTATCAAAGATCACATAGATTCAAACAATATTACATGATAAAAACAGTATCATGGATTAAAACTAAGATATTAAAATAGTATCATGGATTAAAACCAAGACATTCAAACAGTATCACATGTTCAAACCTTGCCATAATTAAACAGTATCAAAGATCACATAGATTCAAATAGTATCACATGATAAAAACAATATCATGGATTAAAACTAAGACATTAAAACAATATCATAGATTAAAACTAAGACATTCAAACAGTATCACAGGTTCAAACCTTGCCATAATTAAATAGTATCATGGATTAAAACAGTATCAAACACGTATGCGAATTCTTTATAATTTCAGTTATGATACTTTTTGTGATACTGTTTTATAATACAGTATCAAACAACATACATGACTAACAACACAAAGAAATAATCTAAGGGCTACCAGCATTCATCCATACAGAAATTAAAGCTACTATTAACAACAACAACAAATCATGGCCACAACAAATATACTTCCTAAACATTAACTTATACGCTCATCCCATATTTTGTTGTCCTCACATTTTGTTCAAATGGCAACGTCAGTAGCATTTTTTTAAAAGAGACAAAATATCTTCCAGAGGAAGAGAACTAACTACACTATCCAACAAGGATGAAGGACTACCAGCATTCGACAACCTATTCACAGGCAGATCCATTCTCGTGGTACCACTGCTCCACCTCCACCTCCACCTCCACCTCCACCTCTGCCTCCGCCAGAATTGAAGTTACCACTGATCCACCTCCGCCGAAATTGAAGTTACCATTCCTCCACCTCTACTTCCACCTCCGCCTCTGTCGAAATTGAAGTTACCCATTCTCGTGGTATCATTGATCTACCCTCCATTCTCGTGGTACCACTACACACAGTCGTCAGAATTGAAGTTACCATTGATCCACCTCCGCCGAAATTGAAGTTACCATTACTCCGCCTCCGCCTCCGCCTCCGCCTCCGCCTCCGCCTCCACCTCCGCCTCCGCTGAAATTGAAGTTACCCATTCTCGTGGTATCATTGATCTACCCTCCATTCTCGTGGTACCACTACACATAGTCGCCGGAATTGAAGTTATAATTTTCGATTACAAGCTCTGCAGAAGAGGTTTGTGGAGATAGAAAAAGGCACCGATGAAAAATACGGATCAGAGGGGTATTTTGGAATTAATTTAAAATATTGCTTAAAGTTGACTTAATCATAATTTAAAAAAATATCTTGACTTAATTTAAAACAAGTCATGTGTAAGTGACTTATGGGCAATTTTCCTTTTATAAAAACACTAAAAAACTAGTCTAATGAATATTGAATTAGTGGATGAGCTGATTATAGAGATTCCCCAACGCCGGATTCGAGTGTAGTTGTGCTTGCTCACTTGTCTGCAAACAGTGGCTTGGTTTTGAGAGTTTGATCATGATGCCAACTAGACTTTGCAAATCGTGTTGGAATGAAGCAATGCAGAGGTTGCTAGCTGGCCATTTAGTGAATGCCTAAAATGTATTTATTAACTAGCTCCTCCATTTTTCTTCCCACCGTATTGGTAAATTTTTAGTTAAACTAAAAAACAACTTCACTCGACCGCTCCATTAAAATAAGTGAACTATTTGGATTGAAAATATGGTTTAAGAAATTTATTCTATTTAAATGACGGAAGATTGGAAAATATCATGTAAGTGCCTGTTTGATAGAGTTTAAAATGAAGTTTTTAAGAGATTTTGAAAACAGTTGGTGAAATGTGGTTGAAAAGTTGTAAGTCAATGTAATATGTGATGAAAATGAGTTTGGAAAAAATAAAGTTTAAAAAAAACATACCAAACATGCTCTTAATATTTGTGAATTCGGACGTAAATGCTGATTAAGAATGCAAATTATTTTGTGTTTGGATGGGAATTTTCGATATTAGCCAAATCTTTGAAAACCTTTTAAAACAACATTTTCTTGCATTTCTCCAATCTAAAATTTTAGTTTCAGCTCAACTATTCATAAATTTTCCGATCAAGCACCACAATTTAAATCATTCTTTAACTCTTCCTTTGCAAAATTGTGATAATAGCTATTTGGGTTCACGACTTTGAACAGCCATATCACCAATATCAAGTGAATTTCTATTACATTTTTCTATATTGAATTTGTAGAAGTAAATCTGATATTATTAAAGATAAAATCTAATAAAGAAATCCATCCCTTATTGCTTTAAGATTTTAAACGAGATGATTTAATGTGGTATAAGAGTAGAAAAAAATTCCGTGTTCAAGTTTCATAGCCACCCATATGTGAAAATTCCACGCATTAGGCCCCATTTAATAAAAAATAAAAGATATCATTTCACCAAACACCACAAAATATAAAATAATTTAAAAAATAATACCTAACTTTTTTTTATTCTAACAATACTGTTTTTTATTTTTGTTACACTTGTTGTTATATTTGTTAAAAATGTAACACATTTATTGTAACCAAAATAACAAATGTAACAAATGTAACAAAAAGTGTTACAAAAATTGAAAATAATATTTTTATTATAAAAAAAAGTATGACAGTATTTTAAGAAATATTTTATTTATTGTAGTTATTTGTGAAAAGACCTACCCCAAAATAAAATGAATCTTGTCTGCATCTATGGGGTCATGCTCAAAATAAATATAAATAAATAAATCTTTCCATTCTAATGGCTTAAGCTTTTAAATGAATTGGACAAATGTTTATCGTAGTAAGAGACCAGGCAAAGGTCAAACGTTCAAATTACACTGCCACCCATTTCAAAAAGTTCCACGTGTAAGCTTTGACAAGAAGACTTGTTGAAGATAAGATATGAATAAAACATTTCTAAGAGTTTAAGATTTGACAAGGTAGTTCAACAAATACTGTCTTTAGGAACAGTATAACATCTATAAATTAAATACCTCTGTTACTTAATAAAATTTCCCGATCCCAACTTGGGCTTACGAGATAAATTAATGGTTTCAATATTATAAGATAATAATTTTCTGGATACGTCTCCATAAATTTGTGCTCCCGTCTCCCATAAATTAATAATTTGCTAAAATATACAAATATAATTCACTATGATATTTTCTTGAAACTTGAAATTTTAATCTATTTGAATCTCATCTCTAATTTTTCTTAATGCACCTAGAATTTCTTGGGTTGAATTCTCAAATTGTAACAAAAAATTATGAAGTGTCATTGATGCTTCGACGGCTTCTTTGTGCGTAATAGGCTCCAATGAGTTCAATTTTTTGGTTAATTTAATGTATATTTAGTTGATTAATGCTTATTTAATTGATTAGATTAGTAAAATACAATTAATATTTAGTTGAATAAATCTAGGTGTATTGTATCATAAATGCACTCTATAGATTAATAAATTAATAACTGTTTTAATTAATAATTTTGCATGTTCCCAACATTATTAAGTTATAGAATTTATACTGTACTTGGATCCATCTACTTGCACCGTATGTACAGTTAAAAATGATTTAGAATAAAAAAACTGAATAACAATTAGGCAATGCTTAATAATTTGAATTTTATACTGTCAAGAATTCGGTAATTATTGTATTGATGAAATCTTGAAAATTTCACTTTATGCAATTGTGTTGAGAATTAGGCAGTGCAGCACTCTTACTTCATCTTGGTTGCATCTGATGCAGGGGGAGGGGAGGGGAGGGGAGGGGAGGGGGGTCTATAGCTTGGGCTTGCCCTCAAAAAGTCATTTTTTACAGTGTAGTGCAAATTTTTTTTTTCAGTAGTAGCCCAAGCCCAAAAAATTCCTGGATCCCCCCTGATCTGATGTAATTATTCTAATACTGCAATAAACTACCATTCTTATAGGCTTATTAGTTGCACTATTTCTAGAATCATATGTTTAAATGTCTCTTTTTTTTATCATGATGCAGGGGAGAGGACGCCACATGCAATGGCTTCCTCGTTTTGCAGGTCAAATTGCGTCTCCTCAGATTGGGACTGGAGCATGTCGTTTTTCAGATTATGAAGCTAAGCTTGAGATGTTGTTCTAAAGTAACAGATGTAGGGATAAGTTCAATTGCTAAGAAATGTGAACTGCTGAAATCTATAGATTTAGAAGTGATTGTCCAAAAATTTATTTGTACTTCCATTCTATTATATTGAATTATTATTCTGTTCAAGTAGTACTTTGCATTAGATTAAACTATTGACTTGCTATCTCTACAGTACATTTACGTTGCATATGAATTTGGATTATGAATCTAGCTTTTCTATTTGAACTTTTTCTTGAGCATAATTGTAGTCGTTTAGTAGCAAGAACTAGAATCCTTCTGCATATTTCCATAGGCTATGGTACGAAAGAAGCTGATTGGAATGGGACATGGGGAGTGGAAAAATAAACAAGGGATATTGGCTCTCTTTTTGCTGATTGGAGAGGAAGGTTACAAAGGGAGAGAAATTGATTTTTTCCCCTTTTATTTTCATGTGATACTTGTCGAATGAATTATATATGTATATTTTCAAGTTTCAAGAAAATATTTTATATGGTTTTCTCTTTCACGACCATATGAAGTTTTCTCTGCTACTAGAAGAAATATATATATATATATATATATATATATATATAACGTTTGTGTGTCTCTATATCTTCAACCTCTCTTTCAAACATAAGTCTCTATCAAACGATATTCTCCTTACTCGACTTACTGTCTCAATCTTAAAATCATAACTACTGTAACTCAGATTGTCGTCATCGCCCATCAAAATTCTACCAAGACAGGAACAAAGAGGTTCATAGAGAGCAGATATATGTTGTTCGACTGACACAGTGGGTGGGCCCCACACATACAAGGGTCCCACCCCTATGTCAACTGGAATATTGCCCTATTCGAACAATATATAATTTTCATTCTTATAAATCCTACGGTTGAATATTACTATGAAAAAGTTGTATACTAAGGAGATGTATTCAATTGAGACTTTTAAAAACTTTTATAAGTGGGTGACTTTTGTAGAATTCGTGGACTTTTAAGTGATTTTTACGGATTTGTTAAGAATTAATAAAAGTCTTCTTTAAATTTCTATAGACTTTCATTAAAGACTTCTCTAGACGTCTATAAAGTTTCATTTTTTTTAAATGTTAAGCTAAATTTCAATACTAAAATATTATTTTAAGTAACTTTATAATCCCTCCAAGATTAATTTTTTGCTTGCTTTTTTTCAAGTTCTTTTTGAAATATTTTCATTGAAAATTCACATTAGACATGGTTGTTTTGGAGCTTCGGTTCATCACTTAGTATTTAGCATATCGTTCTACAGAATTTTCTAATGTCTTTCCTACCCGAACACTCATGTATATTAATGTCACACCTATTTTTTTTTGACCTATTATCTAAAAATTTATGCAGAATAATCAACTAAACACCAAATTAATTATTGGCTAAATTACATTATTAAAATAATTAAAGTATAACAGAAGATTTCCAATACAATGCCAAATTATCACTATGTAATAATTTCTAATAATTAGGCAAATAATTTGTCTCCCACCAAAATATTTATCAAAATACTACAAATTCATCACGCAAAATATCCTCAATTTTTTACACAAGACAATGTACTGTGATATCAAAGTTTTGATTATTGTAAATTTTAGATATAATTGCATATAGATTATTGAGTACAATAAATTCTTACTTGAACGGAAGTGATATGAAAAACTCTAGAAGTGAAAAAAAATAAGCGTTCTTTATTTTGGGGCTCTAGAGTCTTCTTCACAAATCTCACACGGTAGACATGAGAATTTTTTCTAGATTTGCTATTTATACTTTTCATTAAAAAATCTCAAAAGTCTCCAGAAATCTGGTAAGTAGAGAATCTATACAAGTCTTTCTCAATTTGAATACTCCGTAACTTATAGAGACTCTTGCAAAATTTTAGTTAAATACACCATAACTTTTAAAGACTTTTTTAAAATCTCTAAAAATCTCAATTAAATATACCAATATTTTTAAAAATTTCTAAAAAATCTACATTGAATACTTTTAAAACTTTTAAAAAATTTGAATACAACCCCCATAAGTATTCCTTAAAAATATAATTATGTGTTATCGCAACATAAATGTCCCTACCCCCTATGTGCTGCCCTGTCCAATAGAATACATTTCACAATCCCAAACGTGGCTAGACTCTCTCTCCCTCTCCCTCTCTCTCTCTCTGAGTGCGACTGGGAATCCACCGCTTTCCAGCCGAAATTTTGCTCTCAGCAAGCCACCGCCACCGCCACCGCCACCGCCAGTCGGACCCGCACTCCTCTCTTGCTGTTAGTCCTCTTCACACTTTCTTGTTCAATAATGTCGTTAAATTTGTTTCAAATTCCGGAAAGCTTGAGCTGTGACTTTTCAAAAATGATTGGAGACTTGTGCTGTGGCTAAGAATTAGTAATGCCTGATAGCCTCCTTTTCTCCATGTTCCCCAAAGAGGATGTTTTTGCCATTTTATCCCCTTTCATTCTGCAATAGTTTAATATAATACTCTTTCAAGAACCCTAAGAAAATGAAATAAATCCTCAAAATTTTAAGAATCCCGACTGATTTTTGAAAGAATGAGATCTAAATTGATACCCAAGATTTATTCTAAAGTGTAATTGACTTCCCCAAAGAGGATATTTTTGCCATTTTATCCCCTTTCATTCTGTAAGAGTGTAATATATTATCCTCCTTGAAGAACCCTAAGAAAATCATATAAATCCTCAAAATTCAAGAAGCCCACATGAATTTTCAAGGAATTACATCTAAACTGTATGTACATATATTTCATTACATCTAAATCTCTACAATTTTTGTTTACAGTGTGTAAAGGAAAAAATAGCAGTGAATCAGTGATGACTCAATAAAGTTCAATAAAGGTAAATCTGCATTTTACATCATCTTCTTTCCCAAGCGATTTTATATTTTTATTTGTTTTTTTTTTTTCTGTTCAAATCTACAATATTTTTTTATTGTTTTTTATTGAAATAAATAAATTTTATTTTAGGGAAACAGGGATTGCTATGAGGATTACAAATCTCCCTCTTATGAGTATAATGGTTGAGGATTTCTGCTGGCAGAATCGAACCATATAATAATTAGCCATCACTAAAAGCTTCTTGAGTTTAATTAATTAACATTCTATACGTCCCAACACCTATTTGGCTATCCCAGTTTTCACTCCTGTATCATTTGTTTTACTAGAATGGGAGAGGTAGGTAGATACCTGTGATTTTCATACTTTCTTTTCGAAGCTAATAGTCATTCTCTTCTGACATTTCTTTTTAAACTGCTATTCATATGACAGTTTTCATTTGCTTTTTGCATATTAAAAGTATGTATTGGTTAGTTCTTGGTTCATGTTGATGATTTATTTTAGTATCCATTCTTGTTCATGTTGATGGATTATTTCGTCTTAATATAATAGCTTTAAGATGTCGGAACAAGAGCGTTGTTCAATTGGAAGTACACCTGCTACCCTGCAAGCATCTCGTGATAGTTCTACACCAACGGCAACGGCAAATACTAGTAATCTTCCATCATTATCCATCGAGGAAAATTCGAACCAAAATTCAATAGACATAGATTCTGATGGAGATAATATAATGGCTCCTGGTGTAGTAGGTAGAAAAAGAAAGTTGACATCTCACGTATGGGACCATTTTAAGCTCAAAATGATTGATAACAAGATCAATGCTATTTGTAATTATTGTGGAGCAAAGTTGGTGGGATTATAGTAAAATTGGGACAAATCATTTGAAAAAACATCTAAATAGATGGAGTAAGCAAACTGATATTAGGCAGGCAATATTGAATCCTACAAAGCAGGCGGTTGAAAAGGTTATTATGAAGACTTACCGTTTTGATCAAGACCATGTTAGAACGGAATTAGGAAAAATGATTGTTTTGCATGCATATCCGCTTTGTATGGTTGAGCATGTTGGGCTTAGGAATTTTGTGAAATCTATTCAACTGCTATTTAAAGTTATATCTCGAAATACCATTAAAAATGACATTTTGAAGATTTATGATTTCAAAAAAGTGAAAATGATGAGTTTATTGGAGGACAACAAGAGTAAAGTTGCAATAACTATGGATTTATGGACTTCAAACCAAAAAAAGGGTTTCATGGCAATTACTGCACACTTTATTGATGATGCTTGGAGGCTTCAAAACCGAGTGATGAGGTAAACACTAAGTAATTCAATATATATATATATATATATATATATATATATATATATATATATATATATATATATATATATATATATATATATATATATATATATATATATATATAATTTTAACATTGTTGTAATTATTTTGTTTGGTTTTATATGTAGGTTTATATATGTTCCTTGTCCACATACGGCAGAATTACTATCTACCACTCTATACGAAAGTTTATTAGATTGGAACATCGATTGTAAGTTATCTACTATCACTGTTGATAACTGCTCAACGAATGATGCTATGATCAATATCCTTTTAGATCATAAGCTTTCTAGTGATTTACTTTTGGCAAATGGTGATTTTTTCTATATGCGGTGTTGCGCGCATATATTGAATTTGATTGTGAATGAAAGTTTAGAAAATATTGAGGGGAATGTTGAAAAAATTCGAGAAAGTGTTTCTTTTTGGACATGAACACCAAAAAGATTGGAAAAATTTGAGAATTCTGCACGTCAGCTTAAACATAGTTGTGGTAGAAAGTTAGTACTTGATTGTAAGACTAGGTGGAATTCTACATATATCATGCTTCACACCGCTTCGCAATACATTGATGTTTTTTCCCGTTTGAAGCAAAGAGAAACCCAGTATAAGAGTTTGCCTAGTGATTAAGACTGGAAGTTGGCCAAAGAAATTTGTGAAAGGTTAAAGTCATTTTATGTGGTAACTGAATTATTTTCTAGAACTAAGTACCCCACAGTAAATTTAATTTTTTCAAAAATTTGTGAAATAAAGTTGTCAATTCGTACTTGGACTACTTCTGCTTATTCTGAGATTAGAATGATGGCTTTATGTATGATGGACAAATTTGAGAAATATTGGGATGAGATTCACGGGATATTAGCTGTAGCAACTGTGTTAGATCCTAGGTTTAAAATGATGTCGGTAAAGTATTATTTCTCTAGGATCTATGGAAAACGTGCTGCGGTTGAAATTGCCAATGTCAGTTTACTTTGTCGAAAATTGGTATCTCAATATACAGAAAAACATGATTCAATTGTGAATGTTCCTCGATCTTCGTCTTCATACTCCCACTCTGGGATTTCTTCAAGTGTTGGAGTAGTGGATGAGTTGGAAGATTTTGATTTATTTGTTACCAAGAAAGTTAGAACTAGTAATATGAAATCAGATCTTGACATATATTTGGAGGAGCCGGTGTTGCCTAGGTCTAGTGATTTTGACTTATTAAATTGGTGGAAAGCAAATTCAATAATTTACAAAAACTTGCAAGAGATATCTTGGCCATTCCTGTTTCTACTGTTGCTTCTGAGTTTGCATTTACCAGTGTTAGATTTACCACACAGAAGTAGACTTCATCCGAAGACCTTGGAGGCATTGATGTGTGCTCAAAACTGGTAGTGGGCTGACATTCATGGTATAATAAAAAGCATTTAGTAGTTTTCAAATCTATTAACAAATTTTATCTTTATTTGACATTTCATTTATTGTTAACAAGTTTTATTTTATTGTTAGAAAACTCTCTCGTGTCTTTATCGTACACTGGATGTTCTACTATCACCCAAGATGAAATTGAGGATGAGGTAATCATATATATTTCAAAATAGAATGTAATAAATCTATTTATATTAAAATACTTTTCAACATACGTACTTGTTTTATTAATGATACTGGAATCATTTGCTTCTGAGTATTTCACAACTATGCAAGGAGAAGAATAAAGATTGTAAATTTCAAAATTTGTCGTGATAAGTGAATCATTTACTTTGGTGTTTGTCAATTTCAATTGTTATTGTTGTTGAACTTAGTAAATCGTGTATTACTCGAAACAATTTGATTGCGTTGGGTTGTATTGTTCGTATTTTTTTATTATTATTATTTTTTTTTGTGATTTCAATTTGATAATTTGAAGATGTGACTAAGTTGTTAGTTGTTATGTAGGCTTAGATTCATGCGTTATCATTGTTTTTTTTTTTTAATATTTAAATTAGAATTTTTCTTATGTGGGAATTGATTTAAACGATTGAATGAGGTTTGATATTTATGTTTTTCCAAATTAGTTGTTGAAAATTTAATGTTTTGTTTAATAAGTTTTTAACCAAATGGTTTGTTAAAAAAGGGGAAAAAATGGGTATTGGTAGGTCAATGGGTGCTCCGCCCCGCTAATTGGTAGGTCTAGGGCGGAGGGGGTTGACCGGTCCCATTGTCAATTTTTAATAATGGTTGAGAATTGAGACGTTAGAAGACCTAACGCTGAGCTAGATTCATAGATATATAATGACCTATAAATTGTTTGTATCTAAGAGTTCAAATGCTGGAGAAATGCATTTTAACTCTTTCTAAATAATATCTCAAGAGATTTCCTTAATTTACTCTTAAATTTTTGTTCAAAGTATTAAATTTATTAGGTTCTTGATGCGTGTAATATAATTTTCTAATGTATTTTATCTATTTTTATAAATAAATATTTGTTTTAATTCACACATAGATTGTGTAGCAAGTCAATAGAGATGACAATTTGATTATATTGGAGTTGACTTTACAACCTCGGACTCATATTTGAGTTACTCGAATTGAGCATATTTTTAAAACGAAATTTCGAAACTTAATTTCACTTAACCATTCTTTCATTTTATCCTTTATCTCAAATTTTAAAAAAAAAATAAAAAATTATACCTTTGTTATATATGTATGTTTGACTAATCTTTACCCCTTAGAATAATATTATTTATACTCAGCGATTTTATCATGATATATGAATTAATGTCAAATATTTACAGTATGGACTGAGTATGAATATCATTATTCTTATCCCTTATATCTTTCATTTATTGGTGGCCACGTAAGAAAAGGTAATATTTTCAAGTTACCATTGAAGCATTAAATAAATTTAAATAATTAAAAGAAAGTGGAAATCTTGGAAATAAAACAATCGTCTTCGATGGACAAATCTACGGCCCCTACCTTTAATCCCCCATCCCCTTGTAAGGTGCACGTCTATTTAATGGTTTTTTACCTTTTTTTGTACCGAATCTGTAAGTGAAGATGGCAGCTGTCAATAAAAGAAAGATTGGGGATAGTGATGACAAGATATAAAGATTAGAGATATAAGTGAAAAATGGATAAAGTTTGGAGATGGTGGATGCAATCTTCCCTAATTTTTTTAACAGTGAAAAAAATTAAAAAAAATAAAACGCATCTAAATTCTAAAATATTAGAATTTGTTGCATATTCCGACAGCTGAAGCTGAAGCAGAGCCGAGCAGACTGCTCTTTGGCGGCGGCAGCGGCAGATACCATCCACGAGTCCCCCCTCACCCAGCTCCTAACTCTCCGGTCTTGTCAACGTTTGGGTTGTGTTCAGCGATGAACACTCCTTCACTGTCCTCTCTGTCCAATTTGTAAGGATTCTTCTGAATTTGGGTATGTTGATGAAGAATTTCTTTTCATTTTTTGCTTCATTCATTTGTAGTTTGAATTTTTGAATGAAATGCTCAATTCTCTCATGATTCAGTTGAATTGTTTGGTAATGGAAATTTTAAGAGATAATGGAGTATTTGATATAGAGTAAATTTAATAAATAACCACCCAATTTTACCCAACATTACTATTTACTCAATCAACATTGAAATATTAGACATTGTTGACGCATCTATCTCAAACCATTGTTCACTCATTACCCATTGCTCAATATAGATGGGTGAGCAATATATATTATTTCAAAGTTGGGTGAACAAGTGGTAATTGTGGGTAAAGTTGGATGAGCACTTGTTAAATTTATTTATTTGATATTGTATGGAACTTTATGCACTCATTGATAACAGTAGCTCGTATCTGTTGGAAATAAAAATATTTTGCGTGAATTTGGATATTTATTATGAAGTGAAGATAAACTAGTATATCGCTTCTCTACAGTGATCCGACCGTAGTATCATTCTCAAATACATGAGAATGAGTAACTGAGATTTGAACTTCTTTGTTCTTGATAGAGTTTTGATGGGCGAGGATGACAATATGAGTTACGGTGATTATGGTTTTAAGATTGAGGCTGTGAATGGAGTAAGGAAAAGATCGTTTGTGGGAGAGTTTTGTTTGAGTGAGAGATTGAAGACGTAGAGACACACGGACATATATATATATATATATATATATATATATATATATATATATATATATATATATATATTCTTTATTACTTTCAAGAGCGGAGAAAACTCCCTACGGTCGAGATTAATACAAGGGAGAGAGGTCTTTGGATCAAATTTTTTGCATAGCTTAAAATTGTTGTTAAATTTTAGGTTTGCAATTTTCAACTTGCAAGACAACTAAAAAAAGTGTGTGGAGTAAAATTGAGGGAATTTAGCTGTAGATCGATTTGTTGGATTGAATGCCAACAAAATTTAAGGGTCTTTATTCGTTTGATATATAATTTTTTTGAATGATAATTACCAAGATTGAGTTTCTAATTCGTGCTGATTACCAGAAATAGTAATCGACCAAGATCATGTAAAGATATGTTAAACAGGATAGATCACATCAAGCTCACTAGTCCCTCAGTTAGTGGGGATCGTGGCTACAATATTTTCCATAAATAAAGAGTACTACTGCCTTGTTATATGAAATAAAAGCACCGAACACTGTAATGAATGTTTGAAGCATCAAGCATGTTACGCCACTATCTATCTGCAGGTATATTTAGAGAAAACAGTTACTATTTGATCTTAGTACAACTACCAGCTCTTAAGGTTTTGCTTAGGATTATTTTTTAAAAACAATAAGAAAATGCAATCAGAAGTTGAAAATGTTTTTAGTACTACATGGCAAATTTATTGGTTGAAAAACACAAGATGCATTTATTTATCTCAGTTTGGGAAAAGTTTTTGGTACCATTTTTCTTTTTTCTGGCAGTTTTTAGATATTATTCTGTGTGCAATGCTATGGGTTGATTCGTTAACCACTGAGAGTATTTATAATTTACTTATGCAAAGGAGTCGTGTAAGTGACTTTTTTGGAACTCTTGAAGTTTATATTTATGCCATTTAATGACCAATAGGATTTGATTATTATTAAAAGCAGAATGACTTGTTCATGAGCCTTTTGCATACTATGTACTCTGACTTATTCACTAACACGTTAGGAAGCAGAAAATGCCCTTGTTTCCCCTTTTTATTAAATTGTTTAAGAAACAATTATAGACACACATTCGGCGTTTTCTGTTATTTCGAGGGTTGCCTTTACCAACGACCACTGAACTTTACACTAACTTTCACTTTCACAACCAACTTTAAATTATTTCATTATCATCACTAAACTTTAAAATGTTTTCATTTAAACCACTACATTGATCACCATCAATTTCATGACAAATTTTCTTACGTGGCCTTAACATTCTGTTAGTCTACAGTACACTCGCCACGTGTTTAACTCGCCTTCCATGTGGATTAGTTGCTGGTCTCCAGAAATGTTTTCATATACAGTAGGATTTCACTCCTCTGAACTCAAAATGGTAACTTTAACCCGAATTCGTTGTTGTCAAAAAATTTCCACAGACAAAGGGGCACATCACTAGGATAGAAGAACAAGGGTTTTTCTCCACCTTTGGCGGATTTGTCAAAGTCCTGCCTCTTTCCTCTTGCTGAATCCCAATCCCTCCCCAGCCAAGGTCAAAGGTCTTCTTGCTCTTTTCTTTTTCAGTGGTAGAGTCAAGCTCGTTACTATGAGCAAATCAGCCCCGCATCGTATGGATAGTCTATTCGGATCACCTCCTCCCCCTTGTAAAGTCTGTATCCTGGGGTAAGAAAACAGGACCTTGCCTCTTTTTGACTCTTTATTGAGAAAGCCAAGTCAATTCATCAATAATCCTTGCCCGAGTAACCGTAGCCGCCAGTCTATCTACAAAAATCGTTTAGCCACCGACGGAACCAATAAATATTGGACATCTTTAAAGTCAAGGATTTCCACCGCTGCATTGAACCAATCAAGAAAATTTCTTGCGTTTCCGGTTGAAGGAAATTTCCTACCTCTGACAACACAAGAAAATGAGAGGACGAGATCTTATAAATACTAAATTAGACGATGAGCTGATTATAGAGATTTTTCGACACCTAGATCCAATGTCCAACCGTGACGCTTGCTCGCTTGTTTGCAAACGATGGCTTGGTCTTGAAAGGCCCAGTCGTGATGCTATCCGTATTGGTGGATCTGGCATTACTGATGCATAGGTCAGGCTGCTTGCTCGACGTTTCATGAATGCCCAAAATGTGTATATAAATGAGATCCCCATTTCCCTCCCGGCCAGATTCGTAAGTTTTTAATCACACTAATGAAAACTCCTCTCTCTTTCTATAAAACTAATTGAATAGTTCGTATTAAAATATATGGTTTTGGGAACTTATTAACAATTTAATGGATGGAATATAGTCTGTGGATGGAAATGTTCTATATTAGCTAGATCTTTGAAAAACTTTTTCAATATTTTCTCCCATTTATAACTCTTTTCAAAACTTTTGCTCAAGCTTTTAAATGAGGTGATTGAAGAGACACTTTGCCTTGACGTAGTTGGATCCTTCTACTTTCTCCATATGTATAAATAAAAGACTTTGCAATAAGTTAATTGTATATTGTTGTGGCCATGATTGTTTTGAAGTTTATGTCAAAAAGTTATTTTTTAACTTTCACTTTATTATAATAGTGTTGAGAACTGGGAAGTGTGGAACTCTTACTTCGTCTTGGTAGTGTTGCATGCAATTATTTTAAAACTGCAATTAAATCTCATTCTTATTGATTTTTTAGATGCACTCTTTCTGGAATCATCAGCTTAAATGTCTATTTCTTTGCTCATGATGCAGGTGAGAGGACGTCGCATTAATCGACCTCCTCTTGCTGGTCAAAGTGTGTCTGAACAAAATGGGATGGGAACAAGTAGTTTATCAGATTCTGGGTTGGCTGATGTTGGAGATGGCTTTAAGAGACTTGAAAAGTTAAGCTTGATATGGTGCTCTAATGTAACTGATGTTGGGCTAAGTTCGATTGCTGAGAAATCTAAAGTGCTGAAATCTCTGGATATACAGGTGATTTCTCATAATCTTACTATACTTCCGTTCTATCCTTTGAATTATCATTATGTTCCAGCATAATTCTCTGGATTGGATCAAAATATTGGTGTTCTATTAGATCAGTGAAGTACATTTGCATTATGAATCTGGTTTTTCTATTTGCACTTTTGCTTTAGCTTGTAGCTGTTGAGCAGGGAGATCTAAAATCCTTTCCCATATTTGCTTAGGCTATGATATGAAATGAGTTGCATGGAGTGGGAAATGGGGATTGGAAAGAAATGGGGGAAACTGGCTTGACCTTGTTTGATTGGAGGGGAAGATTTCTGAGGTGGAAAGTGATTTTTTTTTCTTCTTTTATTTCAAGTGGCTATGTCAAAATTTTAACCACTTTCATTGAAAGCAAGCCCAAAAAATTGTGTCCTTATTTTACTTCTACCGAGAAAATGATGGAAAATAGTTTTCCTCTCACATTGGGCAGACAGTCCCTTTCCATCTCTTTCCATTCCACCCATTTTTCCGTAATACCAAACAGAGCCTTAGGTGTGTGGTTCATTTAGATTCTGCTAAAACTCTTCTTATATGCCAATCGTGTTTACAAGTTATTTATTAACCTGTGATTCATGCGTATGTTTAGTGCTATGCCTAAGAAAGTTTTTTTTATATCCTCTTCTTAAAGGCCTGCCATGTTGGAGATAAAGGTTCTAGCGGCTGTTGGGAAATATTGCACTCAACTCGAGGATTTGAATTTGTGGTCTTGCAAAGGTTTGACTGACACGGGATTGATTCTGTTAGCCATTGGTTGTGGGAGAACTTTGAAATCACTTGGGATTGCTGCTTGTGTAAAGATTACTGATGCCTCCTTGGCAGCCGTGGGATTATATCGCAAATCTCTTGAAAAATTGTTAGTAGATTCAGAGTTTATCCACAACAAAGGCTTGCTTTCTGTAGCAAAAGGATGCCCTCAATTGAAATCTCTGAGACTCCAGTGCAGAAACCTAACTGATGAGGCCTTACTAGCTGTTGGAAAATTTTGTCAATTTTTGGAGTTATTGGCTCTATACAGCTTCCAGAATTTAACGGACAAGTCAGTTTTTTCCTTCTTAGTTATCCTTTATTTATTAAAAAATATGGAATCCTGTCCAATTGGGGATCTTAATTTTATCAGTGTGAACATTTTCTTGTTCTCACTACTCTTTCCTATGAAGTACAAAAGCTTGAATTATATGCACTCTGGATCATTATGCCTGTGTTGATGTGGGTTAATTTTGTTGCCTGTATGAAATAATTTCAGTTCAACCATGACCCATTCTAGCATACTTTTGCTCCAGTCTTTCTCTTCAAATCTGGACATTTGTGGGATCTCCACTGCTTGATGTTCTCTGAAACTATTGATATTCTAATTTACTGAGGGTGTGTGAATGCAAGTTGCTTTTTATTTATTCGCTTTTTGTTTGAGATTAGTCAACTGATGGATTTATACTTGGCATTGGGTATGAATGTTAGGTGCTATAAAGTATACAAACACCAAATTTGTTATATTTTACGAGTTGGCATCGCAAGATAATGTCTTCTTACTTTTGAAATTATTTAGTGGATGCATTGCATTGGACTCATTGTGTACCTTCGTCTATGCCTCAATTTTCTAACTGTCTATTATGTGTACTTTATGCACTTATGGGAGCCCATGAGATAGATTGCATATAAGAGTGTGGTATTTTATGTGTTACTTGTTGGCGGAATTCTGTGTAAGTGACCCAAAGCAATAAAAATCAAGAACTGAAAATCTGGAAATGAAGAATATAAACCGAGGCAAGAGTTGAACTCTTTATCCTTAAGTCAAAATTGCCCCGCAAAGGTGCTTTCGGTCTTTGGCAAATGACTCCCAAGATACAACGGTTTCACTTGAGTTTGGTAGCACTACAAAAACTCAAGTACAGCGAACCAAGGATGGCTTTGTACTCCAACGGATGAAATGATAATGGAAAACCAGATTTTTGTGCAACTTAAATGCAATAAATTTGGTTCAAAGATGAAAAGGATGAATGCTTTATGTTTGCAATTGTTTTCTGTATCAATCTCTGTCAAAATGGACGTCCACAGGTCCTATTTAACACTGAAGATCGGTTGAAAAACGAAAAGGAATGAACCAAAACGTGCAACCTTTCAAAAGGACATGTCTGTTCACGCAAACCTATGCGATCGCATGGTTTAACCAAGCTGCGATCGCATAGCACAAAAAATAGAACAAGATTTCGCCCAGATTAACCATGCGATCGCAAGGCTTTGCCTCCTGCGATCGCATGGAAGGACCAAAATACATTCTGCTAAAATTTTAGCCGTATTGCAATTGCATAGGTTTGCGTGCGTCGAAGTGGCAAACAAATTTGCCTAAACGGATTGGGTCGGGTCTTGTATATTTGGCCAAGTTGACACGGAGTCACTTAGTTAATTTCTCGACATTTTAAACCAATTTCCAACAATACTCTGTTGGTTTGTTCTTCTAATTTTTCCCTTCTGTTTTAGGGGTGGGAGTGGGATGGATGAGAAAGGAAAAAGGGATGTATATTCCTGCTAGCTTACATAATATGTCCTTTATATGTCTGCAGGAACCTTTGTGCCATTGGTAAAGGATGTAAGAAGTTGAAAAATCTTACCTTTATCAATTGCAACTTTCTGAGTGACATAGGTTTAGATTCTATTGCTGTTGGTTGCACGGAGCTTATGCGTCTTGAAGTCAATGGCTGCCAAAATATTGGAACAAGCAGACTGCAATCCATTGTAAAATTTTTGCGTGTAATAATTTTGACTGTCTCTTACCTGGCACACACTCCCGCCACCTCCATCACTCATTTTTGCTCTGTCCATTTTGTCATGTGAACTGTTCTCTCTCTCTTGTTCATTTTGTTCTTTTTTGCACGTAGTAGTCTAGGTTGTACAATACGAAGTAGGACCCCCTTCGCCCCATTCCCTCCCAGTGACACTTAAACCACAATCACTTGGCGAGAACCTAATCACTTCTAACTGCTTGTCTTAACTATTTTTTGTCTTGCTTTTATTTTTTATTATGTGTCCAATGTTTCACAATTGTTTGATTTCTGGTCTTGGATTATGTAATGAAGCCGCCTTCCTGAGTTAGCCTTGCATTGTTAGAAAGTAGAAAATGATGCGCTATGTGAAATTGGCTTAGGCTGCAAGGACTTGCAATCTCTTCATTTGGCATATTGCTCAGGTATTGGGAACGAATCCATTTGCGGTATGGCAAGAGGATGCAAGAACTTGAAGAAGCTCCATATTTCCTGATGTTGTGAGGCACTCCTTTTTCTGTGTTTACCCAATATAATCTTGTTCCATTGTATTATGTTTTATCCTTGACGGTGAATGGATTTTGAATTTTGAAAAACATCTCAATCGTTTAGTTGGTCAATGATTCAATTGGTGACATCAGTGCCTCAACTCTCATTGTGAACTAGTATTGAGATTATTATTAAATATTACACAAGCATGCATTTGGCTGTTAGGACTTAACAAGATATGTTCAATTCGAGTTTGACTTCATATTACACAACTCTCATTGTGTATACAACTCGTGATCTGGAGCTATTCATATCCAGTCTTTTTTTAAAAAAATCCTTGTTTCTAGTCTGAAACTATTGGTTTTCAATGCTTTCATAGATTCTTTTGATGTTCAAACTACATTGCAAAACAAATGGATTTTATGCTCGCCATCTAAAATTCTTTAATTGTGAAATAAAAATCCACTTTCTAAATGCTATATTAAACAATTCCTGGTCATTTTCTTAAATCTTGTAGACATTCTAAAATCAATCTGAATATTTGTCAGCAATCCTCAACTCTCTCCATCTAGCAACAATTGTAGCTTCTGGAATTTGCACTAAATGATACGTTCTTATCTGTAATTAAATTCTACTTTGCATGTTTATGGTAATTCTTTTATGTTTCTCTTTGCATTATTGGTAGGTGGGGACTAAAGGAATAATTACTGTTGGTCAGGTCTGTAGATCTCTTACAGACCTCACCCTCAAATCGTGCAATGGGTAAGCACCCCTATTTCTCCCCCTTTAAATCCCTATTCGTGGTTTGTCTTTTAATAAGATCAACTCTATTAGCCTGCTTGTTGAAGTTCCTATAAAAAAAGATTTTCCTATTTTTTGTTGTCCTACTGTTTTCTGCATCACTTTTCAAACTGAATTAGATATCCATGGCTGCAAAGTTTGGTGTTGGTGTAATCAAGTTGGATAAGGTTCTATATTATTGTATCGTCAAGAGTATTTTCAGAACATGATCCATTCTGACATTTTTCTTTCAGTACCACTGATGTTCTCAAAGGCTTTTGTGCTACTATTATTCATCGACTCCTTCACATGATGATCTAGATAGGCAAATCCAGAATAGTTATTTCCCTTTGAATCAGTCCAATATGCTTCAAATGATTATTTAGAGTTAGCATTTCGGCTGCTTCATGATAAAATCTCCTCCCGAATCTTGTTCTTTTAACTTCCCTTTTATTTGGTGGAGGTGGTTTATTTTGGTGTACTAGAATGTGCTTGATGGCCTTATCATTGCAAGAGGATATGACTTATTCTTACAAACAAAAGACAAAACCGCAGGAGCAAAGAGTTTCTAGGACAATCACGCTTCTATGCTTTCTGTTTCAGTTGAAATTGATTATAGCAGGAAAAAGAATAATCTGATCCATTTCGCAGTTCTTACTTTACTTGCTAGCTTATTTAATGTTCATTGTAGGTGTCCTTGAACCTCTTCCTCGGCCGTGGTCTTCATGGATTTATCAAAATTACTTTCTCATTAATGGCCTGTTTCTTAGATCTAGCATTGTGTGTTGTTAAATTACCAGGGTTGGAGATCTGGCACTAATTTCAGTAGGTCAATGTTGTTCCCTTACTGCATCTGAATGTTAATGACTGTAACCGAATTGGGGATGCTGGAATTATAGCTATTTCTAGAGGTTGCCCTCGACTCATTTACCTGGATGTAGGCGGTCTACAGGTGTAGTCTCTATCTCTCTTGTAGATGTTAGACATACTTGCATAAACTTGGTTCTGTTGTAAAATCTTACATTTTTTTCATGTGCAAACGTGTTAATTTAAAATCCTCATGTGTCAAGCATGACCACAAATAACATATATTGATTGATATTGGATTCTTTTAGACGCACATAGTTTTTTTCTTGTTGGCATAGAACTTAGTGTTGATGTAATGGAATGGGTGATTTCTCTTGGAATGTCTGCTAGTACCACGCCGTTACTGGACGATAGAATGGAGAGATGTCTAACTGATGATCTACCTATTTCTGTTATGCTTTCGAAGAAAATACTTGCTTATTTCGCTAGTTCTCAAATAAGAATTACTTTATCGTCACAAAGGCACATGATGAACGTAACAATCTTTTAGTGAAATATAAATGCACGTTTTGGGACATTGATTGGATGATTCAATTTAAAATTAAAAGAGTGGGTTCAAACATAAGAGGAAAAATCTGGAGAAAAGCTGCTAATCTATGAAGCCATACGAGAGAGAGAGAGAGAGAGAGAGAGAGAGAGAGAGAGCCTTAATTAATGGGTTGTGGAGGACAGGTAATATTGAGGAAGCTGAGAAGCTTTACAAGAATATGTGTGAAAGAGGTTATGAAGAAACTACTGTGAATTACAACACCATGATTAGCGGCCTATGCTTAAATGAAAACTTAGACGAAGCCCATGTCTTGTTTGACCAAATGACTGAGAAAGGTATTGTTCCTGACATAATTACTTACAATTCTCTGATTTAAGGCTTATGCAAGAAAGGGAAGATACCGGAGGGTATATACCTTCTTGATCAGCTTCTAAAGGAGGGTTTGAAGCCTTCGACTGCCTCATATACCGTGTTAATTGAAAAATTTTGTGAGGTTAGAAATGTGGGGGAAACAAAAGCATTCTGGAAATATATGGTAGATAGGGGTGTGGTACTTGCAGTTTCTGCTTATGATTCAATGATACTTGGATTGAGTGAGCAAGGAAATGTTGCAAAAGAGATGCACTGGTTAGGAACTATGCTTAAGAGCATGCTCAAACCACAAAAGAAGACTTTTGAGAGACTCTTTCAATTTTATCTGAGGCTGATAGGTCGAGTGATGCTTTATTTGTTTTAGATTATATGCTGAAAGTGGGTTTTGTAGTAAGTGAATGTATTTTCCTTTCTTTGGTAAAGAAGCTTTCCCAAGTTAATTCTTCTCATGTTGATACGTGTTTTGGAAAAATTCTGGAAAGAAGTTGAGGTTCTTGAGGCCCTTATATCTTTTTTAACCTTTTGGCTTTGACAAATTTACTAGACATACGTGTTTTTTAGAGTATACATTTTTATTTCCAGGTCGACTTACTAATACATTTGATGAAACTCCCAAAATTTTGGGTGTGGTGGTACTATATCTTCGGTGAATAGATGTGATTTATAGGTTTCGCCAATAATGTGCTCAACCATTGTATTATATCTCTAGTTCCTAAAGTTTGTCTTTAAGCACATGTTATTTAAAGCACACTACACTTTCATACCATTGAATTTTGTTCGTTGACGACTAATATAGTTAATTAAAGGTTCTCAACGCGACGTGTTTTGCCTTGGATCATTTGATGTTGCTTTGCTTTCTCTCTTAGTAGTATAAAGATAGCTATGTGGAAATTGTACATGTCTCTGCATTTATGAATGTGTTTTTGCTACTTGGTGAGTTTTATACTTGAATCAAGGTTCTGCTTTTTTAATAAGGTTGGTTATATGCCAACGTGTGAATTTTGCAATTCCTGTAACATACTAGTGACTTGTTTGGTAGAATAGACTGTGCAGCACTAGACAACATTAAAGAAGAAAAATAAGTTAACATCTTGTATACTCTCTGTAATTCCTACCCTTATGGTACGTTGGTATGTAGGACTAGTCAGTGTGGAACGAGATTATTTAAGTCTGTTATCCTATGCAGTGCTATTAAATACTGTGTACCAAACATATGCATACAGTATTATTGTGAACAAGCTACTATAGTTAGAGCAATTCTACTGTGTTGAACATTGTGAAAAGTTGTTCTGCATAATTTGATGAAGCAAGATGGTTTCAGAAACCAGTAACCAGTTCCTAATGTAGAACAGTCGTGAACTTATTAACTTCATTCTATCAGGTAGAGATGATGAATCATGAATAGATTCCATGTTATGCCTTCCCTTCATTTTCTCCTATAAATGTACAATATGTCGAGTGCCTTTTGTTCTCTTACGTAAATGTACAACTTTTGTTTTGCATGTACGTGCAAAAAAAAAAAAAAAAAAAAAAACAATTACGTGAATTCCTATAATACAATTATATTTCATCCTATATTATATGGAGACATAATCATGTTTGTTGTACATAGTGTGTGTCAAGGCTATCAGAAGGATGTACTTAACCAGCTGTGTGGAAGTTGCGAGCATTATCTACAACACTTGTTTTTTTGGATGAAGACTAGAAGTTGAACCTGTTGCCTTAGCAGTTCTGCAAGAATTGCATCCCTCTTTTTCTTCTTTCTTTTAACCCTCCAAGCAAGATGATAGATTTCTTTGGAATTAGATTGCTAACAACATGATACCATGATTTGAGTTTCACATTATTTTTTACTATAGAAAATTTAGCCATGTTTCTATTAAATTTTGAGTTGGCTTTTTCATTACTTTGTATATTGTAAGCCTTTTGTCTATCTTTTCTGAGAGGTGTGGTGTTTTTTACGAGCAATTTAACAACTGATTTAAAAATGAGGAGGGGCTTGTGCCAAATTAGCTAATTGGTAAAGTAATAGCTTACCAAGGCAACGATGAGTTGCGAATCCTAAACTTCATATATAGTTGATAACTTTCTCATTATATTTCAATTCGAGCATCAATTCATTAGATATTTTATAACTAGAATCTCTCTTTTGTCCCAATTCAATTCCATTGATCATACGTTAGTCCCAAGATAGAAAAGTAAATGCTTGAGAAGAGTTGAAGGAAAGTGGAAGATAATTGAGGCAAATCTAGCTTTCCAACGAGCTAGTACAAGAGTAGAGGTTGTTAATGTGGTTTTCTAACTAGTTGAGTATTCAACCCCCAATTCACTAGGAACGCTCTCCATCAGTGTAATGGAAAGTCTTCCTCCTTTTTTTAGTATGTTTTATTGGCACTTGTCACTCTTACGAAGCATGAAATTTATCTCAATAAAATTAAATTTGATTGCATTGTTTTTTTGGATTTACAATGAGAACTTTGAGCGTTTTAACAAATAAGAAAATGGCGTCCAACATTAGATACTACATTAGATGTAGGGATGAATGAAACATGATGGAAAAAGTTCATATAACAAACTCAAAATTTATTGTTAAAGAAGCTTAGTTTGTTTATTTTGTAAGGTGACAATTTAGACTTGAACTTGAATTTTGTATTTTCTTACAATTTCTTGTTAATGGGTCCAAGTTAAATCATGCACAAGTGCATATTATAATTTTTCCTTGAAATTAGCAATTTTAGGGATTAAAATAGATAGTAACGGTGGAGTTAGATTCTTGGCATATATAGCTCGTCTACTTGATTTTTTGCTTGTCTATTTGATTTTTTCTCCAATAATCGACACTTTCATTTTGTTCAAATCGTTAATTTGAGCATAGATTCAGAAATCAACAATCAATCAAATAGTTATTGTGTGTATTCAATTTAAGCTAAAATTAATTGAATTTAAGTGACAATCAAAGTATTCATGAGAATGATATCCTTTTTTACTTATTATAAACAGTTTATAAACCAATATTTATTTATTTGAGTTGAAATTGTTGATTTTTCATATTAAAAATGAGTTGAAAAGTCAAAAATTACGGCCGAAAAAAACCAAAATGGGTTTTTAATCCCTACCAAACGCATGCTTATTTTACTATTAATTGCCAACGAATTCATGCATTTGCGGAATTTTACCGATCATAAGTTATTAAAAAGGAGTTCACATCTATTCCAGCTTGTCCTCTTTGCTATTTCACCACTAAAATATTGACGCATTATTAAAATTTGAAGTGTCAAAAATTTTTATCTTATGAATTGTGCCACTAAAATTTTGATATCTCATAATCGTAATAGTGAGATGTCAATATTTTAGTAATAAAACATTTTAAATATATTGTCCCGACTTGACTGTCTCACTACCAAAATGTTAACTAAAATTTTCGACCAAACACAATAAATTAATAAGATTGAGACGCACCACCAAACACAATAAACATTTTAGTGGTGGGACCGTACTAACACTAAAATGTTGACTAAAATTCTCCACCAAACACAATAAATTAATAAGATTGAGATATACCACCAAACATGATAAATTAAATAAAAAGACTAATTGCTTTCAAAAATACCAACAAACAAAACTATTTAATAAATAAATTAAGAAGACTAATTCTTCTCAGCTGCACTGCCCTTCTATGATCATACATTCTTCAATTATTGGTAATCCACAATAATTGGGGATTAAGTTTTAATTCGGTTAGATTAGACATTGACTGGCCATGTTTGTTACTTTTAATTGATATATATATATATATTCACTTACTTTTGATAAGTTCATGTCTAATAAAATTATGAAGTGACAATTTGATATAAGTAATTAATGTCGTAAATAAATTAATTTTTTTTTTGATGTATTAACGATAATCTTGTTAATTTTTAAGTTCATTAAATGTTAATTACAACTTTCCGTAAAAGCTTAATTAGAACTTTTAGAGAATCTCAAAATTTAGATTTTCTTAAAACAACTTTTTTAAACTGTTTTTTTAGTCAAAAAGTAGTTGACTTTAACCAAACAACTATAAATATAACCAAAAGCACTTTTGCTCTTTAAGAAGTGATGAACATTGAAACCTCGTATTTCATCAGTGATTGAGAGTTTTGACTTCACATTAACATTTTTTTATGCCTCTTCGTTAGTCTATACTCATAAACATTTACTTTCTATTTCATAGAACGTTGGGAACAAGGCAATGGCGGTGGTAGGTGAAGGTTGTCCATTATTAAGGGACTTGGTGATGTTAGACTATCCACAAATAACATATGTAGGTCTCGACTATATAGCTAAGAGATGCACACTACTGAATCGTGTGACAACTTCACTGCCTTGGCATCACACAAGCTGGAGTTGTAATTGTGATTATAACTTGTTCGACAATAAAGAAGGTATCAGTTGAGGAGATGAAGGTTAGTCCGAAGACTCAAAGTCGAGCTGAATCATTTTTCACTTCTCTTGACCCATAAATTGTTTAACAATCTCAAATCAAAGAAACCAGACGCGGGAAAAATTCATTTAAAACCATGTTGAATCATTCCTACAACTCCAATAGAATGTCTAAGTCAAAATTCAAGTTTTTAAATTATCTACCTTGAGGCTCCTTTAATTCACCCTAAACTTTTCACTTTGTGTTAGTTCACATTTTGGCTTTTGCGTGTCATGAACATTTTTAAATCTCTGTCCAGAACAAATATTAAGGTGTATTATAAGTTGAAATAATATAAAGGTTAGAAAATGGTTAATTCTGTTACGCCTCAATTCCACGTGGCATTCTACGTAGGCTGGTCAAAGTCAAAGTTGCCTAGTGGAGGTGATGACATTACCACCGAAACTGTTCTCTTTTATTCTGAGGAGGTTGAGAAGACCGAGGATCTTCCTTTTATTCCGAGAAGGTTGGGAAGAGGAGGTTGAGAACCGATGCTGTTCCTTTTATTCCGAGGGGGTTGGGAATAGGAGGTTGAGAAGAAGAGGTGTTCAAAGACCAACTCCCTAGTTGCATGTTGTGTAAGCCTCCACTAACACTGCGAATTAGACATGACAAGACAGATGGGACAGGCTGCCAACACGGCTTGTCATAAGTCCTAGTGCCCTAGCATGTGGCTGAAAAGGATTTCTCCATTAAACCTAAGACGTGACATAATGGATGTAACAAGAGGCCTGTTAGGATCTCGCCACTTGTCAAAGATCCTAAGCACTTGGTCAATTGACATTGGCCTACAAATACCAAAGCCATTTCTACACGAGAGAGAGGAAAATCTGCTGAGAGAAAATATACTAAACCAAAGTCCTCTACATTGATTAACTTAAGTGTTCTTCATACCACTTGGAGAATCTGTGATTAGATGCTCTCAAGCCACTTCCTTAGCCATGACGTTTCTCTTCTACACTCAAATACATTTCCTTCTTATACTCCAAGTTTACCATAGAGATCCATAGGCCCACGTGGCCGTCCAATTGTGTTGGTAAAATACACGTAGACAGAGGAGGCGTAAGGTTCTTGTTGACAGTCATTTTTAGCAGTCAACAAATTCCTAAGTTATTTCGAGTAGTTTCGGCCTTGTTTAGTCATTAGAGTCTTTGTTTCAATTCTAGCACATAATTATTTGGGTGCCAAAATATCTTCAACCATAGACTCTAACAAGTTTACGTTGTTTCTTCTAGACAATTTTATTTCTTCTGGTGCTCACAAAAAAATATATTCTCTACCACAATGTACTTGATCAAATAAAATTTGTTTTTTAATCGAACTTAAAAGCAATATTTGGAAAAAAAATTAAAGATTATTTATGCACGAGGTGACAAGATGTTGAAAAGAGTAGTGAGAAAATGCGACTTGGGAGATCTGATATGCAACATCGTATGTGATAGTCGATCAAGAAAAGTTATTTTAAAATACATTTAATACGTAAGACAAATTCATGGTGTTATGATGGATTAAGACAGATAATATTATTTAATCTTTTAGACGGTTTAAGTGTATGAATTTGTGCAATAACCTATTATTTGCTAAAAAGATTATATGATCCCACTGCTTATAAGAACGTTTTCATGAGTGCAACCTCGCCTTTGGCTGGAGGTCATGATGATTTAGAATTTAACTATTGGTTGTGAAATGTCTGACAATTCACATTATGAATCCACATGTATGCATCCATGTCTATGTTATTTTGAATGTTTATACATATTTCGAGTGAGCTGAATATAGAGATTTTTAGTCAAGAAGCACTTTTTCGACTTTAAACCAAATATCTATTCTTTTAACTAAAATGATTTTTTCTTATGATAACAAAATAATGTTATTTTATAAAATATTGCTTTAAGGGAATTGCATAAATGAAAGAAAAACAAAATATAGAGGGAGAGACGTCAACAACTTATGTTAAAATATGAGAAGCCTCATCAAAATACAGTAGTCAAGCCTTCCACATGTGTCACATTAAAGTACGGTTCACCAATATGTTTGAGACAAATATTGAACATTTTAGTAGTTGGAGACTAAAATTCTCTACCAATATTTGTTTGGGAGTATTTATAAGTACTTATAAACTGGTCAAATATTTTATTCACACATTCCGTATACTCACTACTTTTATCCACTTTTTATCTACACAATCCATATAAATCCATTCTTTATAATTTACAAATTTTTTTTTTTACCAAACAAACAATAATTGCCTAGCTCCGTAAAAGATAGAGAGACACAAGTCACTCAATGTGTTATAAGTAATAACAAGATTAAATTAGAAAATCAATAGTAAGGACTGTGCTTAAAATATAATTTAAATTATTCAAACATATTTTTTATTTACATATATAGTAAGATCCATAACTTCTTAAAGTTTAAAATATAATTTCAAGACCATCAAACATGATACATATGAATCACCAAACACAATAAACATTTTACTAGTGGGACTGTCCCACCACTAAAATGATGACTAAAAATTCTACGCCAAACACAATAAATTGAATTAGAAGTGCAATTTTAAGTATTAAAATAAATATTAATAGAGGAGTTAGATTATTAGCATTTATAGCTTGTCTATTGGATTTTTTTTCAATAATGGACACTTTCATTTTGTTCAAATCGTTAATTTTAGCATAGATTCATAAATCAACAATAAATCAAATAGTTATTGTGTGTATTCAATTTAAGTTAGAATTAATTGAATTTAAGTGAAAATTAAAGGATATCATTTTTTTAAGTCACTCTCTCTCTCTCTCTCTCTCTCTCTCTCTCTCTCTCTCTCATACCAAACCACGAACTCCTCAAAGAATCACTAAAATGTTGACTAAAATTCTCCACCAAACACAATAAATTAAATAAAAGGACTAATTACTTTAGTAATACTACCAAACAGAACTATTTAATAAAATAAATTAAGAAGACTAATTAATTGCTCTCAAATGCAATGCCCTTCTATGATCATACATTCTTCAATTATTGGGTAACAAATTTCCACTTGACGAGATATTTGATATGTTAAATTGAATATAAATAAATTAAAGTTATTTGTAAGATGAATAAAATATTGTCAGCACAAGCTCCATGCCCAATCTTTTAAATATATTATGTTTATATATTTAGATATATGT